>RJWH01008406.1:0-30740 GCA_004363575.1 Solenodon paradoxus
GGTTCGTGAACCCTCGCGTGGCCTGACCGCGCAGACATGCCAGCCCATCGCCACCCATGCTCTTGCTCCGAACAGAGCCGCGTGGAGCCCGCAGGTCCACCCCTGCATGACGCCACTGTCCTCCACGCCATTGCTGGACTGATTTTCTACCTGATCCACTCTTACCTTACTGGCACCTGGCTAGATTCTATTTATTTTCCTTTCTCTGCTCACTGTCACGTCTTCATGGAGATTTGCTGGGGTCTGTTTGAGCGAGGTGGATTTCCGATCATAAATCACCAGTCTTTGATGACACGTGTGGGGGTCCACTGGGCCCATATCCCAGCTCTCCTTAAATAGGACCAGAGGTGGGCACATACTTGGCTGACAGTCTCCCTGCCCAGTCCCAGGGCCGACTCCTGCTGAGACCACCCGGCGATGACTGCAAATCCATGGCGCCTTCACTAAGACCCTTGCCAGCCCTCCCGAGCACCCACCGTTTGGAGGGAGATGCCAGCCGCATGAGAAGGTGGCAGGAAGGACGCATCCTGGTGACCTGGAGAGCAGCAGGGAAGCTGCACAGACAAGGAGCCGAAGGCCTCAGAGGAGCAGGGGAGGAGGAGAGGAAGCAAGAGACCTGAGGGAAACCCAGAACCAGCTCCACGCCGACCCTGCCCAGGAGATCCGGGGTGGCTGCTGATCCCAGAAACACAGATGTGCCAGGAGGGAAGGAACGAGTCCCGGGGAAGAGCTGGAGACACAGAAAGGAGATGAACCCAACATCAGATAACGTATCCCCAAAACCAGCCCCTGGATCTGTGAGCTGTTTCTAACGCTTTGGTCAGAGATTAGCTTGGGAATCAGTTCACACAGCAGAGACTGGCTTAAGTAGACATTTAGCACATACACGATCACCTAGCAAAGGGCAATTTAATAAAACCCCTAAAATAAAGTTCTCAGCGCAAACAATTTTGGACAGAGAAACGTCGGCGGCCAGATGACGCAAACAGCTGGTGTCCCCCCAGCCACCCTGCAGTGACCCTCGGGAGAGCACTGCTGGCCAGAGCAGCGTCAGCGGCGCTCGGCCCGAAAGGCTCACCGGGCGAGCTGTGTCGGGCAGTCACCGGGCTCCAGGGCGGCAGGAGAGCCCGTCCGCCTTCCGAGCCCACCTCGTCTGACTCCAGAAGTTACCGGCCTTCCTTCCAAGTGAAAACGATGCAGGAAATCGCGCCACACAGGTCCCTACACACAGGTCGTCACGCGAGGCCGTCTGTCCAATCAGCACAAAGCTTCCTCTGGCGTTAGACCGACCATTTGATTTCAGTTGAGTCCAACCGAAAATGGGGTGTCTCGTGACCCCCGCTCCTGGACGCACACGCCACCGCAGCAGGGCGCCGGCCTCCCGACACACCGCACGCCCTGCGCCTCCCCGCTCTGCTGCGGATGGTAAAGTCAGTAAAAGGTTGCTTGAAAACTTTTAAGTGTAAGCTAAAAAAAATGGTAAATGCTGAAGTTACAAAATCTGGAGGAAATTTTTCCTTCCTTAATATGTAAAAGTGCCTGCAGACTCTGGGGTTTGCTCACTGACATCGCAGGAGCATCCCTGCAGACGTCAGAATTTGTGGTCCCGTCGCAAACGTTCCCCAGTATGAGGCCGTCTCGAGGCTCTCTGCCAAGGAGCCTCTGGGCTGGGAAGTGACAGAGAAGAGGAATTTTATTTAAAGTCTTCCTTCTTTCATCTTTTGCGAGGTTCCACAGAATAAATAGGGCACAGTACTAAACGCAGCCTACTGCTTTAGCTGGCTGCGACCTGCAGCTTCACACGTCAGCTGTGGGCTTCTTCCAGCCTCATGATGACATCTCCAAGTACCCAAATGCACAGCACCTGCGAGGTGTGTGAGACGCGTGGGTGAAACAAATGGGGGGATAAATCTCCCCCGATTCTTATAAGATGGTCATACATGACAGATGCAGAGAATAATAAATCACTGTTAAATTTTTTAACATCTTTTCTTCATTTTCTTCCCAAGACATTTGCAAAGAAATAACGAGGGCCCAGCCTGGTGGCCTGGCGGTCTGGTACACCCTGAGGGTAGCCCCACATACATCCTGACGTCCCCGGTTCCAGACCCAGGCCTGGGAAACAACCGGTGTGACCAACTCAATGAAGACAAATAAAGGGCTTCTTCCTCCTCCCTGTCCCTGCCTGCCTGCCGACCCGCTCCCCTTCATTCCTGCCTGCACATTTCCTTAAAAAAAAAAAAAAAAAAAAAAAAAAAGAAATATATAAATAACACATTTGTAAGTGTCTTAAATTTGCTAAATTTAAAGACATGAGAATTTTATAGTTGGCACACTAACGGCAACGCTGTGTTCAAAATAGATATTTTTTCCCATTTCAGGAGTGTGACAGTGAGTCAGTGCACAAGGCAAGGCATGAAGTTAAGCTTTGTTGCATAAAGCAATTGTTTTGCTTGAAAGATGCAAGCTTTGCACTTGTTTCTCTCAGGAAGCATCCGATCTAAAAGTCTGCAGCGCCCCAGCAGACTGAAAAGACGCACATGCCGAGTAACGGCCTCTGAGAACATAAAACACACCCACCTGACAAGTGATCGAGAAACCAAGCACTAAGGAAACATCATATACACTGACCTCTATCCACACCCCTAAACCTAAAACGTGTCTTCTGTCACTCAAACAGACGCAGCACCTGCTAATTAGGTCCTATCTGTGGTAACTGGTGGCCCATCGGTAACTTAGTAAGTTTTACTGATGTTCAGAATGAAGAGCTGTGATCGCACAAGCTGGAAGGGTGGGGTTACTGTAACGACAGATGTTTTCAATCTTCACCACGTAGCTTTGAGAAACATTTAAATGATGCACTAAAGAAGAATGCTCCGTAATGTTTTACGGCTTTTTTGTGTGTGTTTGTTGTCCAAACCCTTATTATTTTTATTAATAGTACATTTCCTTATCATTTGGTCCCCACTTTACTTATTTCCAATAATGGGAAACCACAGGGGTGATCACCTTTCTTTAAATGTCCTCTGTGACCACGTCAAGGAAGTGAAACTAAAACTGCCTCACTCGTCGGCTGCTGCAGAAAGTATAAGCTCAGTTAAGTGCAGTTAAGTGCAGGTCTGTGATTTTTAAACCAGTCCCAGGCAGCTGCTGCTTAACCATTTAGCCCCAAAATGGCTCATGACAAATCGTGTACCACGGTGGTTTGCCCGCACGTCTCTTCATTTTAAATTGCATTGTAAGTAACTCAGAAGGAATTTTCTGAGCAAATTACAGATTTTTAAGTAAATTTAGTCATCCTAGATTAGATTCTCTTCTTCTGTTAGAAGTTACTTATTTTCCTACTGGAAATAATGCCATAGTTACATTGAACAGACAATTTATTTGTTAATGTTTCCAAATTTTTCATGGTGCAAAATCGGCATCTGGTTCTAGGCAATTCTGAATTTGTAATTCAAATATTCATATGAGGGATTTTAGGAAAACTTCAAAATGCATTTTGCCTATCAGTTATGTTAATGTTCTTTAAGGCAGCTATTCAAAATAATAATCTCCAAAAATATGCACTACGTTATCTGAACATAAACCAACATTTTGCTACTGTACTAAATATCTGTACTATACTAAATATGAATGCATCTGCAAGAGACTTCTAGTCAACATTATATTATACAAGATATAATTCAACAATGTAGAAAGTTGTTACCAAAACTGAGATGATGTGATATAATGAGGACTAAGTAGATCAATAAAACGTTATAAAAACAATGACGAGGTGATGAAAGTAGATCAGTTTATGAAAATGCTGATCTTAGTATCAGAACTTTGGAATCTATAAACACTGCTCAACTAGCTTAGACAGAATATAGGAATTCATTTAGCATTTCTTAAAAATATACATTTCTTTACAAATGGTGATGTTCAAGTTCTCTGGGTCTCAGAGTTAAATAGTTAGAGCTCTGTCATGTCTTTCAGCAATGTTGCCTGACCAGAATATTTTGCCAAAATTAATAAAAGTTTGACATATTTAACATTTTGAGAGAGACTCAGCAAAAGCAAGACTTGAGCAAACGAGAAAGAATCATGATTTTCACAAGTAACATCCTTGTACGAATTATTTGTGGAATGAGTAAGACCTTATGGTAAAAGTATCAGAAAAAAAGGGCTTATAAGAATAGCTTACAAAGAGTGATACCTAAAAATATGAAGCTTTAAATACCAATCACAGCCTCACGGTCCTACTCAGGTCAGTTCCCAAGTGCTTATAAAGTGCTGCATCGGTAGCGTTCTATTTCGTTTTATTTCACAATGTACAACACTGAAGGGATGAATGGATGAGTGAGTAAATACATTATTTTGTTAGCTACAATTGTTAATAACTGTTATTTCCCAGAGCTTGTAACTCGAACAGCATGTATTGAAAATAAAGATGAGGGCAAGATTTACTTGGAAGAGACCTACATTATTTCCGATTGAGTTAAACACTGGCGGCAGAAGGGGGAGAGGAAAAGGTCTCCTTTCTCTCCACATCTCTGTCCTTGCAAGGGAACAAAGAATAGTTCAAACTTCATCTTTACCGACAATTTAGAAATCACGGGCAAATTGTGAAAACATACATTTTTCAACTAACTGCTGGAATTCGTCACCTATTGAGCTTAGAAACCCACAGCAGAGTGCATTCAACAATATTGTGACCTGCGGTCTCCTGACGCAGCCTCTAGGCCAGTTATCAAACTCACCACACATTTTAGCTAAATTGATTATGTTAATAATATGTGTAAAATACACGCTTACTTATCTAAAGTCTTAGGGCCACAAAACTGTCACCTCCCAGAAAGGAAAACAAAAAAAGTGAGACTTCAATTAACACTTGCCATCAACTCAGAGTCTAATAAACACACTTAGTACGACTTTTGATTTGTTTACTTTGTAATGGGCTCAGCTCTGCAAGGACTTGACGCGGCGCTTTTATTTGCACCCGAGATTTCTGGAGCACCGAACTCTTTCTGAAGTCTGGGTCTCGGCGTCCTGGCGATGCGCACGCAGAGCCCGTCCGGAAAATGCTCTTCCTGTAAGTGCTAGTTTGAGAAACGAGAGTTCCTGGTCACTATGAACAGACAAGAAGGTCTTCATATTTAAAGGCACGTTCACATCTAAGAAGCTGAGTCCTCATTTGGTCACTGGGAGACACCACCAGGGTTCCTCGTGTCTGAAATACTAAACTAGACCAGATTCGTGGAGGGAAAATGTCTTTAAAAACCAAGCACGGCAGCAGACCTGCAACATGACGTGTCCCGAGGATTCACATGGAAAGCAAGACACGGAGTCAGTCTTGCCACTGTGTCAGACAAAATCGAGACAAGGCCAAACCACCAAAACTGTCCTCTGACGTGAACGGGACATGAACCCTTAAGCAATATTATTAAATTTCTGTTTTGTTAAAGACTCAGTCTCTCTAATGCATATATATATATATATATATATATATATATATATATATATATATATATATATATATAATGTAGACATGATCAAAAGCACTTTTCCCTAGATTTGTTTTCCAAATTATCTTGTGAAAACTTAAGACATTTTAAACCAGTGAATGGCATGATAATGATGAGCTAGCCTAAAAGAGCACCTTCTCATTAATTAAAATATGTTTAAATGTGCATCATATAGACAAGGCTCTGTGTTAAGCCATAGGAAGGATTTGTGGCTTTCCATTCAAATGCTTGATGAAAATCAAGCAGTACAAACATGCGGGAAGAACTCGGAAAGATTAAAAAAACTAGCCTAAGAAAAATATGCGTAAAATATGTAGAATATAAGTTCAGAACAAAGAATCCGGGGTTGCTTTGAGGGCATCAGGAAAATCTTCATGAAGGCGATTATAATATGTAGAATATAAGTTCAGAACAAAGAATCCGGGGTTGCTTTGAGGGCATCAGGAAAATCTTCATGAAGGCGATTATACTGAAACCTGTGTTTGAAGAACTTTTCTGGAGAATCCACGGCCTCATGCTAGTCTGGAGTCCCAGTCCTGTGCCCAATATCGGCCTCTACTAACTCGAATGGGGATGTTTCCAGCTGTGGTCTGTCCATCTCAGGACTCCGCCCCAGGAGAAAAATGTCAGAGTGCACACACCTGGAAGCTAGAGCTAAGGACATAACTACGTGTCACGGCTCTGTTTCAAATCTTTCACGTGTACAGTCATGAAAGTATGTTTTCAATTTTTGAATGATGTGTTGCTTTGCAACTTATTGCATGTCTTTATAGCAATAACTCTGGCCGAGATGCATGTCAGTGTCTTTTTGTGTCTGCCGTTAATCAGGCAGAGGCACGTCCAGGAGCTGACCTGCCGTTGGGCTCAGCGTCTGCAGTCCGTGAGTCAGTGTCACGGGACAGGCAGGCCAGACATCGGTGCGCTGGGACTCAAAAGCCAGCCGGGACTCCCATTCCAGAAGAGAGCTTCTCCGGGAATTAATTACCCACTTGTTCCAGAATGTTTGCTGAGCAGGACGCCCATTCAGCAGTCTGTTCCCAGTGGGGGCCAGATAATCCTCTATAGGTGAGTTCTAGCACCTTCCAGAGGATGCTCAGTGGGGTCCTGTCCCAGCAACACAACCTCAGCACCCGGAGCAGCAGAGGAGACCTTTGCTGCTGGGCTCTGAGCTCGGGACCCACGGGGCACAGAGCCGAACAGAAAGGATGTCTTGGACCAGCTCCTCTCAGTGGCCCTGGAACTGACCCTCATCTCTGCTGTGCAGCTCAGTCAGAAAGCCTGGGCGACAGTCGCGGGCCAGCAGGTGCCCGGGTGCCCGGTGCGGAGGGAGACACGGGGCATGAGTTCTGGGCCTGGAACGGACGGATGCTCTGCCGCCGGCGCCTGGGCACCGCTCCCCGCAGGGAGGTGGTGAAGACGGGCAGAGGCCTCGCACCCCTGCACACGCAGGCCCTCCAGGCTGCTGTCCAAACTCACTCCAGATCTGCTCCTCGCGCGAGGCTGGAACAGCTGCCCTCAAACCAAAGTCCCTGGCACCTCGATGGCATAACGCGATGACTATGTGAAAAGGTAGGGACGCGAGAGGGTTCTAGGCGGCAACAACCTGAGAAGCAAAATGACGGCAAGAAAGCACACACAGAGGCGAGCCCGGCAGACCTCGCTGCCCTCAGCGCCGGCACCTGTCATCAGGAAATGTCCATTCGAAGCAAAGCGACTTCTCTACGCTTCGCATGAGTGAGGACAATCACTGAGCCTGGGGAGCTCGCAGGGGCACGGGCTCCGGTGAAACCCAGGCCGCACCTGGAAACCAGGCCAGGCTCCCAAAGACGCCAACCCTTCCTACACTCAGCCCGGGCTGATGGGACTAAGTCCCCGGCCCGGCTCCTCTCTGGAGAAATCTAACCTCCGCCAGAATCTCAGCGTTCCCCTATCTTTTTTTGTTTTGAACATTCAAAGGGTCCAACAGTCAAAAAATAATAAAAGAGTAAAATCAAGCCCAGATGATCAAACGCCAAGCGGAAAGAAGACGCAGCAGGAAGACACCCACGGGCGTCTCTGCACAGAGTGGCGTTAGCAAGGCTGGACCGTAGGCGGGGCTACAAGTCGGGACAACGAATGTCAGGGAGAATCCGCATCTGTTAAAAACAAAGGAGTGAAATTCTGCCAGAAAAATGAATTCAAAAGTGACTAGGAGTCAGGCCAAGCTGAAGGGAGGGTTATAGAAATGGAAGATCAGTTCGAAATAGTCCAAACAAGAAACATCATGGAAAACGAAGAATCATTCTGAGAATCTTGGGACATGGGAAAAAGATAAAGTAGCATTTCTCCATCAGGAGAAAAAAAAATGGAGCACAAACTATTTGAAGAGATAACGGTGGCTACACTTCCGAAATTAAGGCAGGTAACACAAATGAAAAGGTAAAATACATAGAGAGAAAAATCAAGATCCAAAGGAAAATATTCAAACAAGTCAGAGAAAAGACAGTCCAAGGAGTAACAATCAAACTGTCCGCCAATATTTCCACTAGAATAGGGAGTGTGAGGTCACAGATATTACCATTAACGAACAGTGAAAAAATAATATGTCGGCTTCTAAGTCTACACCAGACGGGTCACCGTGGAAACTGAGGGCATTTCAGAGAAAGGATACCGAAGGGACACGTCACGGGACCTTGCACGAAAAAGGAAAATGGACCCAGGTGGGCACGTGGGAGGTAAATGCTGCAGGTTAAGATGAAAGGATGTGTAAGGACATGTTTCGTGTTGTGTGGCCTGAAATACACGAGGAAATAGTGCAGCATCAATGCAGAAAACGTCCAATGAGTGTCTGTGTCACCGTTCTTCATCACAGTCGTACCTGTGTTGACGCCCTTCATATAGCCTGGAACTAACAGACTAAGCTCTCACACTTCGAAGACTTTAATCTCAATGCTATTTTCTCCTATCCTTATGCTCCTTTGGAAAACAATGCAAGCACTTTGAAAAACATAGTTTCAGTAAAATATGTTCTCAAAATGATCTTATAATTCTTTAGTCTTTATAATTCAAGGATTCTCGAATGCAGATGCGTGGGAGAGGGGAGAAGGGAAGGAGGAGGGGAGGGGAGGGGAGAGGCTACATTTTATTTATATAAAAACTATAAAATCACTATCAAACGGTAGATCCCTGACTCTACACCAACACATTATTTTTGCCAAATGCTCAATCATGTCTCCATGTAGATATGAAATTTCTTGATGTCATGATCATAGTCACACATACTTCCCGAGAATATGACAAGAGCTTGGTGATTTTCCAGGAATCATGTTAGGAACCTACTCTTCAGCAGTCTTGCTTTGCACTTCAGTTCTTCTAGGACATTGAGATGAAGACTGCTCTCCCCAGGTGACTTAATTACTAAAACACAGCACTGAGATTCCTTTTTGAAATGCTGCCAACAACCCTATTAAACACCCAAGCACCATATTCCCTAGAGCAAAGTGTCTCCAAGACATGCCTTTCTGAACATCTCGGATTTTCCCATCATGATTCATTGTCTTCTTCCTGCTACTACCTACACGCAGGTCTATTTTGCCAGTGCCACGTTAAGTTTTCAGGTTTGTATACCCAGCACCTGTGCAGGATTTGCTAGGAGAGCTTAACATACTCTGATGAATAAATGAGTGAGAACTTCCATGCATGCATGTGCACTGCATAAGAGAGGTATCTATGCAAAGATGACTAAAATGTTATGATCTATCTCTATATCAATCTATCATCTATTCATCCATTTACCCACCCACCGATCCACCAATCATCCATCCATCCATCCACCCACTCAACCATCCATCCACCCACTCAACCATCCATCCACCCACTCCACCTTTCATTCATCCATCCATCTATGCACCCACCCACCCATCCACCCACCCATCCACTCACCCATCCATCCACCCACCGAAACATTGATCCACCCACTCAACCAATGATTCATCCATCCATCCACCCAGCCATCCACTCACCCATCCATCCATCCACCCACCCATTGATCCACCCACTAAACCATTCATTCATTCATCCATCCATCTACCCACAAAATAGTCTATCATATCTATCCATCTATCTATCATCTATATTTTTAAGTTTGCCTAATTTGAATTAGCTTTTCATGTATTTGAATTCCACAAAACACCATTTTAAAACTGTATTGTATATTCATGATGTGATGAGCACTCATGGGTGACACTCCCCTCTCTCCTTCCCAATTGATTTTTCTGCCCACAGTGGAGAGCCAGCAAAGTTGTATTTTTCATCTCAAAGATACATAAGACTTTCAGAGGAGTAAATTTTCTCAGTCTGTCGAGCTATCTTAAGATGAGTACTCCGGACAAGTTCACAGTTTGAAGAGAGCTTAATTCTCTTGCTCACTTTCTCTGCAAATATAAGGACAGGGATAATTCTTACACGGTCACTTTTTCAGAGGACTGGCAGTTCTTGAGAGAAATGCAAATTTTTTTCTTGTTCCAAGTGGTTAAAGTCCTAAAGAAATTCCTTTTGACATAGAATGTTCCTAGGTTTGTAGAGGAAGAAAAAAGCCTTCTTGCATATTCTCAAACCCAAGCAAACTCATGAATATTATCTCACTTACTGACGAGGACTATGTCGTTTGAACTACTGGTTCCCACTGCACTGACTGAAAGATTTTCTTAAACTGTCACCACCTGAAAAGCCACAGGACCTTGTGGGTAGCAGTTGCTGATGCAGCAGCTTTCATGTGACGAGCCCGTGGGTGTCATTTTGCTTAACATTTTGCTTTTCCACTTAAAAATACAAAAACCATCTTATGCACATGACTAAAACGTAAGAAGGATCAGCCCCCAGGAAAGTGGAGGGCAAAGATCTCTAACACTAGCCTCCAGTGATAATGCAAGATCGACTCTGCATTTACAATCCTGTATTTTCCCTCATAATTTAAAGCAGGCATATTCAGTCACAAATAAGATGCTTCTCTGAAATCTGAAAGAATCATCATTCAAGTGATCATATTAAATGAGAATGAGGAGAAGCTCCATCTGATAGGAGTCGTCTATGTGAGGGCAGAATAGCGCTGCGCCTCTCACACAACTGCTGTGCTGAGTGGCCACCCTTTCTTTAAACAATATTCGGAAGATTGTCATAAAAAGTGCCTGGGTCAATAACGAATACATGGCCACCAGAAAGATGACAGTGATTTTTAGGGCTCAATGCCATGTTACTCCAAAAGTAAAAAAATAAAGTCAGCAAAACATCAGACACTTTTCAAGCATAATGCAGGGGAAACACTGCTGGTCACTCTGCTGCTGTTGGGAAAGACACGCTTCCTGATGCTCAGTCCTTTCCAGCGCTGATGGCACAGGGGCTCCCGGAGTGCAAGCTGCAGGGTGACGACTGACAGCCCTCCAGGCATGCACACACGCACACACACGCACACACGTGCACACGCAGGCGCGCACACACACGCACACACACGCTCCCTATCTAGTGTCATAAAATATATTATTTGATATCAGTGCAAAAATAAAGATTACATTGTCTTTATAATTGGTACATATTCTAAAAAGAGAACCCGGGATTTTTAATTACTCTCAAAGAGCAGAAAAAAGACAAAGCAAGCAAGAGATGGATACAGCCTTACTCGATAGTGCGGAAGGTCATTTATCTATGACCAGTGAAGACATAAATTTCACATTTCTAAACTCATTTCTCTGAACATCATATGCCAGTAAAAATATTTCCACAAGTATCTGTGTACATGTTTCATTTCCTGCCTACTTCCAAGTACGAACCAAAATACCTCATTCTTCTGATGCTGTAGGAACTAAAAAACCAACGGGAGGAATAGAAGGCTTCTTTGCAACACTGAAAAGGAAAGGGTGGCGTGAAAGTCGGCAGGTGTTCTGCGCACTGGTGCCCACAGGCAGCAAGAGCAGCATGGCCGGCCCCCAGAGCGGCACGTTAGGGTGGCTTCCTCCGCTCCCCGTGAGCTCTTACTGACAGACAGCACAATGCTCGCCCCGGAACCCTGGTGGGCAGGTGCGTTTACCTGGCGGAGACCCGGGATCAGCACACCTGCAATTACTTAACTGGTGTGATGCGAATACAGGATCCAAAAATGGCAATTTTGCTGGTGAACAGATGGAACTCAGCTGCCAATACAGGAAAAATACATCTCATTGTGGTATCAAAGAGATGGAGAATGTTCTACGAGTTTCTGCAGCGGATGAGGAATGATCTTGAGGCTCCCACAGGAGCCTGGCTGCATGTTCCAGCCCTATCCTTGGCGGCCACCTGAAATGTGACCCTGCGGGACGCTGACCCGCCACGCTCCTCTGGAACTGGAGGTGTCCGGGCTAAGCAGATGCTCAGAGGCTCTGTTCTAAAAGCACGTGCACAAATCTGTCTGCCTTTGAACGCTCTTTTTATTTTTGCGGAGACAATATAGACCGATTGCGGAAAGTTATACAGCGACATCGATTACATGAGGTTTCTTTCTGTCAGGCAGCAATCTTTTTCACAATTATGGTTCAAGCCATGTTTTTCTTAAAATCGGATTAAGATAACTAATCAGTGCTGCTTTTACCAAGGATGCCACGTAGTTTTGTCTTTGAAAACGCAGAGACAGGCGCGCCCTGCTGACCTAGCAGCCCATTACACGCTGGGAGCAGTTCCACGTACATCCCAGGGTCCCAGGTTCCAGACCCAGGTCCGGAGGGAAGGTCCCATGTGATCAACCAAATGAAAAATAAAGTGGCTAATCTTTTCACTGACTCCCAAAGTTTATGCTCCTATTTACAGAGGAGTATTGAAAAAGCCTCTTCATGTGAGATTTCTGAGGACTCTTGTTTGGTGCATAGACTTAAATTTTCTTGGGAAATTCACAAATACGTTTAGAAAACTCTTTTTTGTCGGTCTGCTGCAGGAGTTTCAAAGAATCCTTGGGCGTGATACCTGAGAACGTTCCTCACAGCAGCCCTGGTCTTCGGCTTTCCAGGTGGTGGAGGGAGACGGGTCCTGCGACCTCGGGAGCGTCAGCTATCGGCTCAGGTTAACACAAATGGACACGGACAGGCCTGGCAAACTGCTATTGCTGAAGAGCAAGGTTAATAGAATTTTTGCAGGAACATGAGCATTAATATGATTTTGCCATTTATTCCCTTTTTAGCAGGCACATGGCACATTAATTAAATGCTGCTGCAGCGAAGCTAAAGCTTTGCTGTTGTCATGAGAAAAAAATTTAGCTTAATAATTTTAGGGCTAATTATGTATTTTTGTCATACTGTTTCATCTCAATAGAAATACCCTTAAGCATAAGAGAATGGCTATTTAATGGAAGTGCAAAATAAAAGAGGATGCTTCCAGAGTCTTGGATTAATTTTCAATTATAAATAGCTTAAAAAGTGACTATTTATAGCACTTAAAGTTTATCTATAATCACACTACTTAATGGAAATAGGACAAACGGCAAAACATTTCCACAAATTTTTAAGATCAGAAATCTTAAAGCTGCAAAGATCTTATTTTTAAAAACATCATCCTAACAAGCTCCAGGTATTACGCAGCAGCGGTAGACAAGTTGTCTCTTACAGGTCCTCATAATCCCTACGCACAGACGTTCACGCGCTCAGAGGCCCAGCGATGGTCTCAGGCTCACACAAAAGGCAGCCATTTGCTGGCTCTGCCGTAGCAAAGTGGCTCAAAGCAACAAATTCATGACCTCGGAGTCGGCGGGCAGGCACCAGTGCAGGTGCACCTGCTCATGCTCCCTCTGGCAATGGAAGGTCGGCCTCCATCTAAAGGCCCTCTGTGAACAGACGAACACAACCCACCCTGGGGCACTGGTGACAGAACTGAGGTGACCAACAGGGAATGGGGGGCAAGGGCACATGGGGGCGGAGCCCCCTGGACATGGGGGAACGGAAAGGTCTTCAGGAGCCTTCCTGGAAAGTGATGTCTAGTCTGCATTCTGAAACACAATTATCCGCTCATGTCTTCACAAAGATTGAGATTTTGTCCATTCGGCATATTGGTTTCACTCGAGTTATAATGCTTAACATTGTATGTACAGCTCGTTAGACCTTGTTCCTTAACAGTGGTCACTTTCCCGTCAGACACAACCACCACCTGCCTTGTAGAATAAACATGTGTAGTAATTAAGAATGAGCTTCTTTGCCAAGGATCTCTTCTTCCTGTGTCAATGCCATTGTCTTTGCTAATTCTTTGTTATTCCTCTTAATTCCTAATTAATCAATGCTGCTGTATTTCGGGATTGGGTCCAGCTGCCACGTTTTCAAGAAAAGCTCATTTTGAAGAAAGAACTAAAGTACATAAGTAAAATATTTTTGATGATCTAGGATTTGGTAGACAGCACAATCACTTTCTCTCAATCAACATATGCAGTTAAATATTCCAGGTTGATCGACTCAATTCCATGATAAAATGCACAATGTCTACTCATTGTGGGTGTGATAATCCAATGCCTTTGTCTTCTGGGAAAAATGGCCCATGTATTATGTTCTGAGATCCTCATCACGGCCCTTCAAACACAAGACAACGGTCCCCCCACTTCTCAGACCTAAACCAGTCTGCAGTTTATTAATGAGACAGAGTTAGAGGATCCGAATGGAATCCTGGTTCTTCTCCATCCTCATATAAACCAATTTTCTTCTAAATTATGTTCTTTTAAAAGTGCATCTACTTGAGCACTTTCTGTTTAACTTTCTATTAAAAGTGAATCTTTTTCCAAAACCCTAAACAGTGAAATGATATGTAGAAAAGACAAGAAGTCAAATGAGAATCAAAATTGCATACTTTTCCATCTTCAGCACACTAGATCAGTCAGAACACGTTTTGCTAGAGAACAGCATTACTTTCTGCGGACCCAATGCATAATCACATGAAGAGTTGCGCATCTGAGCGTTTTTTCTAATTCAGTTAAAAATTATTAGATGCCTCTCTAGCCTAGTCATTACACTGGACGACAAAGATGGACAGACATCCCCTCACGTCAGACCTCACAGTGCAGTGAGAGGCACGGATGTCAAATAACCGCAGGAAAGGGCTGCAATCAAGAGTAAGTGTTCTTACCACACTCACAGTCATCTCTGATCACGCAAAGCTGCTATCGTTTATAACATATATTCACGTAATACTACACCAGCATCTCTTTAGGAAACATCTCTATATTCACAATAACCTGTCTTCAGTGCAACAGAAAAGAAATAAACCAGGAAAACTGCTTCACCACATTGGCAATGCACCCTTCACCGATCCAAAGCTAAGCAGATGCACATGCATCAAGCTGTTTTTAAAAACGGGGTTTTCACATTTGTAGGAATTCACACGTAGATGTCCCTCCGGTCTATTCATGCTATACCCACCCTGTCCAAACCCAGTGACATTTTGTTTGAAATATGACGACATGCGGAGATCCCAGCACCGTGCACAGCTGACCGTGTGCTGGACCGGGACAAGGGCTCAGGCATCGGCCATCACGTGTGCAAGTCGCCGTGGATTTAAGAGCAAAAGTCGCTCCCAGCAGGGGACAGGGGGTTGAGCTGCTTTGTGGGCGACGTGTTGGGAGCTGACTGAGTGTCCACCCAACTCCCCTCACGAGTGTGACCGCTGCCCCCCGGTGTGCCTGCCAACCAAATTCAAGGGGACCTTACAGCTATGACAGACTAGAAAGTAATCCACTGAACACGTCTTCCTTTCCATATTAAATCATCTCGATAAAAATTAACTCTACTAAGAATGTAGCCACCCAATTGTGCCTGAAAGATTTATACCTGCTGACAACCAGCATCAATGCGGGTGGGAGAACGGACACATCGCTCATGTTGACTGAAGCAAACTAGAACTCAACCCAGAATATTTATTATTTTTAATCAGGAAAATATGGTAGATTTTAAATAGGAAGGGCTTCACTTGTCTCCACCTATTAAAGTAAGGAATAGCTATTATCCTTCTTATAGGAGAAGCAAATGATTTATTTTGTTTCCAGATTCAATGAAGGGCTCCAAATAAGTAATCACTTAGTTGACTGTAAACCAAAATTAAGTCAAGTTAGTCATTCGAGGTTATAAATCTGTGAGAAAAACTCTCAATAAGTTTCAATGTATTAAGCCTTCATTTCCATCTAGAATATCTATATACCATGACGTAAGGCTACCAACCTTTCGTGCTGGGTGAGTTAAAAGAGGGAGAAGGTACATTAGACTAAAGTGTAAAGTGGGCCCACACACGCTGGCTCTAGAGAGATATTAAACCTCAGTGATAAAATCAGTGTCGTTCTGATGTAGGAAGGAAGGGAAAGCACTCTTCATGTGACTTACGGAAGAGACAACAGTGTCCCACAGTGGCTCAGCTAGAGCTGTGTCTTCAAGAATAAAGGTCAAAGCCAAGACTGGCCTGGGTGAGCCTGGAGGGAACCAGCATCATGAGTTGGAACAGACTGTACATCGTTAACAGAAGGGTGGAAGCTCCAATTCCAGTGGAACTTCTGAACTGTTTAGACCACTGATCCTGTTATGCTCAGTAGGTCTGCAAGGTAATAAATATGTGCAGATGTAAAACATCTCATTGGGAAATTAGGCCAACAAATAGAAAAATGCATGAATTTTGCACATTCCATGTGGTCAATTTATGCATTTGGTTCCTGGAGGGACTGATAATCAAAATGCTTTACTACCAGCACAGTCCATGTCCTGACCAGTCAGAGAGGAGATGGACCAGCTCTCTCCACATCTCCAGACACTAAGACTGGGCCCTGAGGACGATCATAATAATTGTCACTATTTATTGAGTGGCTCCTGAGAGCTAAGTGTTCTTCATACAGGAGTGAGCCTAACAGTCCTTCCAGGTAGGCAGCGTGTCAGAGAAGTAACTGTCACACAATTAGTGGGCGGCATATTTGATATACATATCTGGAAAGACTTGTAAGACCCCCAAAGTCAGGTGGTCTCTTGGGCACCCCGCTTTACTTAGACGGAGGTATCTGCATGTAGTAACTAGAAGGGAAGATATGGGCATCAGTCCACACAGCTAGTGATCACTAGATGAGCACCAATTGCTAGTTCTCTTTCACAGCATAGAGTTAGCATGGGAAATATCGGCCTGGGGGGACGTCGAAGTCCCCAGGACACGGTCACCAGGGATCATGTAGTTGATTCAAGGCCAGCAGAGTGGGTGGAAGAAGCATCACTTCTGCATCTGGCCTGAAAAATGCCCCACAGGCTACCCACCCTCCCTCCCCTTCTTCCCTTCTGCCATCTTGATATTAACTCCAAAACAACCTCGGATGTTCACGAGGAAGATGAACAAGCAGCTTTGGATACAGATTTAGTGGCAGCTACAGATGTGTTGCAAAGGTTAAGTCTAGAATAGAGCTATCCGTTTTAATATGCAGACATAATTACTGATGGATGTTTCTTGTTCAGAAGAAAATTCAGCTGATCATCAACAGTTTTTCCTAAATTCTGTTAACAGATAGCATATGCCAGAAATGTATTCTCTCCTAGGATGTGTATTATAAATAAATGCAATGGATTGTAACGGTTTCCTGATGTATTTTCCATCTTTATGAAGTCAATTCAACATATAAATAGTATCTGTCAAATTAAATACCAAACATGAACATAAACTCAATGAGAAGTTGACAAAACTATTTCACACAAATGGGAACTGGCATTCCTGACTACTGATAGAAAGGAGGTGTGGACTCGTGCTTCTGATGGAAACTCGTAGATAAGTGGCAGTTACAAAATTTGGAAAAAAGCTTACAACACTGATCAATTTACATCTGAATGAAGATATTCTATGTCACTTTTAAGCAAAAAAGTTTTCTTATATTTCTACATGTATTGTTTTTTTTCTTTTTCAGGATATTTTACAAGAATTCATGAATGTGTAAGTGTGCCCGAAGGAAGTTTCTTTTCTAGATAAAAAGCCAGCGAACAATCTAGGAGAAGAGAAATACCCAAAAGATTATTTGGGGGTAACTCTGGGAATTCCCTTGATTTTCAAAACCCAGTGGGCTCCCCCTTAGAAGAATGGGCCGCAGGCTTGTTAAATTGCTCTTGGGTGGGAAGAACGGCTTCAGTCCTCCTGGTCTCACTGAACACACGATGTTAAAGGCGGTCACAGCCCAGGAGACCTAGACTGGAAAGGGCCATCGCCGACTTGGAAGCATCGACCACCAGGACGCGGTCACGACTTGCACTGGTAGAGCCCTTTACAATGTGAGAATCAGCATGCTCTCATTTAGTCTTGGACCTTATGAATCTGCACAACAGGTGGATATTACAGAAGAGGAATGTGAGGCACAGGGCTATCAGCTGGAATCTGCTCCTACGGCTGATGAGACGGAGTGTTAACTCAAAACTTTTCTAACTGCACTCAATCTTAGTGAATGACTGGTGCAGGATAAGATGCCATTTTCTCAATTATTTCCAAGCACCCTTCTCTGGAAGAGGATGATAAGAGCCTGGAAGACTCTGGAAGAGTCTCCACCAACTCACCTTCTCATTTCCTGTGCTTTGAGGATGCCATGTCCCGGGCACAAAGGCCAGTGGGGTGGTCTGTGGTGCGGAACAGTGCCCGACAGACACGTGATGTGAGCAAGACAGGGCCGCTGCGAAGACTCGCGCCCAGGTGGCGGGCAGAGCCTGCTCAGAGCGAGAGCGCCCTGGCACTCTGGAAGCTTTTATCTTTCCCTGGAAAATGGCATTTGCTAGCAGGCATTGCCAAAGAAGCACGAATATAGGAACAGATAAAGATGGCATCAGCCAAGTTACCAATTGCCTTCCCTGAGATAAGAGCCTCGGGAGAAGCACTGTTCTCCCTGCCAGCCCCCTCCGGTGAGCTGGTTCGTGGGAAAATGACTTTCCTCCTGTGTATCTCGAGGCACCGCGTTTCCACCTTCTGTCATCCAAAACTGATGTTCTTTTGTGGGTGAGAAAACCTGTTAAGAAGACGGGTTCGGTACAGGAGAGGTCGGCGGGGTGTCTCAGAGAGAGCAAAGGACGCACAAGAAGCTGGAGGAGAAACTGGCAATGCTGAGTAGGTCTCAGATTGCAGCCCCCAAACACGTTGCTCTTTGTAAATACGGGTTTATAAAGAGGACACTGAGACCCTGAGAAGCCACCAGGCGGTCTAGACGATGAGGCAGCATCGGGCTCGGGCGCAGCTGCAAACAGACGGCAGTGTGGGTGTTACCGCGACTGGAACAGGATGGAGAAGCTTCTCGAGGCGAGAAACCGGAATCACTTTCTCAGCACCTGAAGGTCTGCTATCTCTTCAAGTTAGAACAAGTGGCAAATACTTCTTGAGTTGAAATGTCCTCCTTTTCCTAATCTCTCTATGACAGGTGCAACTCAGAAGAAAGCCCCCAGCATCTGGAGAGCTGCCTCCAGAAAATCCTATCAGAAGCACTTTGTGGATGACTCCCTGTAATCATTGTTTTGGTATGAAGGTGAGTTAACCTCTCTTTAATGGAAAATAACAAGAATGATTCTCTTCCAATCTGAAAAGTATAATGATTGACAGAGGGGAATGCAATAGCCTGACACACAAACTATTTGATGCTCCATTTAGAAAGGACTGAATTATTTTTAATTATTAAATATTGATTCTCCAGTGGAAATTCCAGAGGGGCAACTAAAAATATTATTCTAAATCTAAACAGCTAAAATGAAGGAATGACAATTTACATTTAGTGGATGAGTGAACTTAATGTATGTATAGACGTTACTATATTTATGAATTTAAGCAAATACTAATTCTAATCACATGTTTATTAAAACCGACTGTTAATATCATAAAAGAAGAAAATTCCCCTGAACCAGGGCCTGCAACAAATTTTTTTAATATACCCACTTCTTTTTCATTTAATTCTAAATGTCTAACGTATCAACTTTTTTTAAAGTGCCGATTAAAACGTTTCCAACAAAGGCATGTGAAATGCACATGAATGAACAAGTTTGATCCCCAGAAAATTCCAGAAATTATGAAGATGACTTAATTTTTCTAAGAAACTATGGAGAAAATAGAAGTCTTAACGTGATACCACAAAATTCCTTTTCATTAACTTCGTGAAATATTTACTGCAACATCTGAAAACAAAATAATCATCTCAGTGAAAATTACCTCAAAATGATGCAAGGTGTCACATCAAACACTGATTCTCCTCAGGGTCTGAATGCTGGGTAGCATGCTGATCGGGAAGATGCTTCCTTAATGCAGATTAAGGATGCTTCCAGTTACTCGCGATGTTGGAGCGAAACAATAATTTCCAATGTTTGAGAGCATATCTTGTGGATGAGTGATTTGTAATTTATGAGGGCTTTGGAGAATTTTGGACAGGGTTGCATTTCCTACATGAATACTAACTAATGTAGATTTATAGATGCTTCTCAAGTTAGCATATTTTTCAATCTAGTCACTATGTAAATTATTCTTTCGAATCTAGTAGGATATCAGTTTTTTGACAGCAGATAACTGGGACACAAATGTTTACAGGTTTATGTTTTTCCTTAGACCCACACTCATACTCCATATTTAATTTTACAGTGAGAATTGATTCCCAAGTCGAGGTACAATTAGAAAAGCAGACACGGACACTCTGTCCTGAAGCCTTCGGGCTCTGACTAATATCTTTATCTAACTGCACACAGAATGGTAAGATGTTGACAAGACAGAACACACATTTAGATGAAATATTTTACATGTGTCTGGTATTCATTAGGTCTAATGCCTCCTGGAAGAAATAGCAGCAAGTTCAGTTATTTCTGCTGCTCTGTCTGGGCAGGTGCATTTTTTAACTGTGGATATCAGCTCCTGCCTTGATGACGGTAACGGCCTTCAATAAATGAAGTCTTCGAAGGTTTGCTAAATCCTCCACCATCAACAGAAAACCTAGCTTAAGTCTCTCGGAAGTATTGTGTCAATGATGCCCCACTGATTTCAAAATGACACCCAAGGGACATGGCTCAGAAGGAAAGGGAACCATTTCTCATCACCGCCAATGATGACTCGGATTCGGGCTTCAGGGCATTTACAGGCAGCACATTATTTGCATTTAACTCCTTCTCTCTCATTTATCTATCACCTATATCCATCTACCGACCTACTGATCAATCATCCATCTATCTGTCATCATTCATCCATCCGTCTATCATGCATCTACCTATAACTCACCTGCATCTATCCTCTGTCTAAAACGGGTGCCATTATCACTGGGATCACAATCACAAAAAACTAAAAATGTTATCAAATACACTACGAATTTTGGACAGTGAAGAGCTGCTACTGGAACGATTCTGAGCGGCGATCTCGGCCGATGGAGTTGACCCTCACGGCACGTGGTCGGCTCTCCCGAACCAGTGAACTCAGACTGAGCTATCTGCCCAGCAGCGGGTCTTGCGTCAGCTCTACCAGCCGTCGGGCCAACACCGAAGGGCTGGTTCGGGGTGAAGGGTCTCTGACCTCTGTCCTCGGCTCTGCGCGTCAGCGGCCACGGCATCCCGAGGCAGCCCAGAGTGGGCTCCGCCAGGGGCAAGGCTGCAGCCGAGGTCTGGCCCTTTGGGGAGCACGGGGAGGCAGAGGGGTGAGCTCCTCACACCGCACGTGCTCCTGCGGGTGCCTGGTCACACCCACTCACACTGGACTGAGATTCGGGACTGCAGAACACAGGACTGTCGCCGGCACATCTAAGGGGCACAGGGGACACAGGCTTCAGCGGGAAAGAAGAGCCTCAGACAAGAGACTGACTTGGAGAGATGCTCTGTGAGAAGACAGAGCTCCGTGAGCTGCCAAGGACGCGGTCCAGACGCGGAGCGTGAGGCGGGCGGGCGGGTCCAGAGGTCCGGCTGTCCCGGCTCCTGACCGCTGCAGCGTCCCCATGCCTGGCCACCCTTGGGCGAGAGCGAGGCCAGAGGACGGCGGCCAAGGACGGGCTGTTGGCTGCGAAGAGCCCGGCTCACCCAGCACCGGCCACACGGGAGCACCGGACGATTGATTGTCGCCACGCGACGCCACGCAGACGGGGTCACACGAGCCACCGCGCCCCCGAAGTGGGATCAGTTTTCACAGGGAGCGCGAGGGAAACAGCCACGGCGGGGCGGCGAGACCGCTAGCAAAAGAGAAAATCCCTCTTTATCCACCTAGACATAGGCTGCTTCCGGTGAAAGTGAACCCACCAGAATCTTTGTCCAGAACGTTCTCCCTCCGCCAGCGCCGTCTCATTTGAGTCACAGCAGCAGCTTCTACACGACATTCGAGACGCCCCAGGTGGCAGGTGGCGCTGCAGCAGCTGCTGGAGCAGCTCAGGGGCGGCGAGACCGAGAGACCGTCAGGCTGGCACTTGGCACCTGTCTGCGGCGCAGCGGTGGCTCGGTGGCTCGGTGGCTCGGTGGCCGCCCAGCCGGACGGGGGTCTGAGCTGCTTCGGCCTGGCGACAGGGCCAGGAGAGGCCATGCCTGCTGGGAAGGTCTCTCAGTCCATCGAGGCCGCCAAACCCAAACCACTGCCTGGACGGCGGGTAAGCAGACTGCGTGGCGATGGCGCTGAGGGCAGGGCGCCGCCCGCCGGCTTTGGGGACGGCCCTCTTCCGGGAGCCTGGGTGGCCGAGGGGGCCGCTGCGTCCCCACAGGGCGAGGCGCCCCGTCTTCCTCCACCAGGGCAGTCATTCCGCGTGGAGGGCTCCATGCGGGCACTCGCAGGCCCCCCGTCTCCGAGGGCTGCGACTTCGGCACACGAAGCCACGAACACTGAGACCCTGGTGAAGGCAGAGCTGACGTGACGGCTGACGGATGCGCACGGGGAGGACAGGACGTCAGGAAAACGAAGGTCCAGGTGTTCGGGGACGAGCCCCCGCCGGGGCTCTGACCGAAGGCCCGTCGGAGGCACACGCTCGGCAGCAGCGCGGCGAGGGCACCACCCGCCAGCACCATCCCCGCAGCCGACGGGCCAGCCCTGCGACGGGACAAGGCCCGAGTCTGCGTCCTGGACACTGGAGCTCCTCCCTCCCCTTCAGGCGTTTACAAGGCCACGCTGGCATTTTCCCTACGAGCTACTTATCTCTGCGACAAGCCCGTTGCCAGGATGCTGGGACAGCTGGTCGATGGTGACCCTCTGGGGAAGGAGGCAGCGACACGCGAGCTGACTCAGGGGCCCCCGAAGCCCTTCCTGGTGGGATATTCCACTGATGAATGAACATGCAGCACCTAGATGTCAAACAAACCGGATTTTTGGCTGAATGACGCGTTGTAGAGTCAGGAGGTGGCAATCAGCTGGGGGCTCCTGGGATGGTCTCATCACAATGACATTTTAAACTCCAGTCTTAATAGCCAGAGGCGATACTGTCCACCTGACGAGGAAAGTGGCCAACGTCCCAAGACTTAAGAGGGAGCACGAAGACGAGCAGCAGAGGGGCAGGGCGGGCACACGGCTGTGGCCGGGACACCCAGGGTGACGACCGCAGCGAGAGGCCGGGGCTCCGGCTCCCGCGGCGAACGGGCCTCCACCTTCCAGCGGGCAGGGGGCGCTGCGTGAAAGGAAGCTGCGGCAAGTGGGCATACGGAGGGCGCTCAATGCGCGGCACAGCTCTGCAAACCGCAGGGTGGCACTGCCACGCGTCCCGCTCCACGGTAAGAACAGCATTATGATTCATTTCCAGGTTAGTTCCTGTAAGGACAAGGCCTTGTCTGGCCTTCTCTGTTTTTCAGAAAAACACCACTTAAGCGCTAGTAATCTTTCTTCTTTCTTTTCTGTCTGTCTTTCCTCCTCCTCTTTTCTCTCTTCTCTGCTGTCTCTCCCTCTCCTTCCTTCTACCCCATTTACAAGGAGAAGCCAGACAATGTGGGGGCTCCCCAGGTAGAAAGCGCAACCGCTAACTTCCTTGCAGGGACCCGGGCGGTGTGTCTGGCACGCGCCCTACGCCCGCGGGCGAGAAACGCTCCGGAATCGCACCGCAGCCCTGGCACCCGGCGCCCGGCGCCCGGCGCCCTCCTTGCCCTCCCCGCAGCCGGCCCCCCAACCCAGCTTCAGACTCTGCCTCACGACACGTCGCACTAACAACATCCCATCAGGAGACCCCTTTGTTGTTCTGAAACCTGACCTCCCCTCCCTGCTCCGGTCCTAGATGAAGACTCACTCGGAAGGACCCGTGAGAGACGGGCCACGGACTCATCCAATGACGCGTCTCATTCATTCGGAGATCGAGTTCTACGGATACAGCAGTTTTCAAACGCATTGTTTTCTTTGTCTCAACCGCCGATTGTGCACTTACTTCATGTAACGACAGACACATCTGTTGCTTCCACCGGGGCTCGGGACGGTGTGCCCATCTCTGAGCAGCGGCGACGGCCTGCCTGGCTACAGACCGTGCGCAATCTCATTCTTTGCAAGGACTTTAACCGCGCTTCCTCGTCCAGGGAGAGTTTTAAGAGCAAACCTCTGTGTTGGGAATTACACTTAGTGAAACTGTGCACTTTTAAGTGAAAGCTGCATGCTTCCCTTGGACAAGGGCATTACTCCGCTCTTGAAAAGTTAGCTGGCTTTTTATCTCGATTTCATTGCAGAAGCACTGAGATCGGCACAAGCAGGCCGAGAAGGGTTCCCCACTGGACCCTTTCCCCCAGGCCACTGGGTGACCATCGGGTGATGTGCCCTGGACGTCTGCCCACGGGCAGGCGGGTATCCGTGAGGACCGACACGAGGTAAATCCAGGTGCCCTTCACTGCAGGTACCGCGGGCTCACACGCCTTCCAGGGACCGTGCTGCGGACACCCGTCTACAGCCACGGGCACTTCCCTCGTCCTCTGCTGCCTCCTCCTCCAGCACGGCCAGACCGGGACCCCCACACACGCCTGGTTCCCGCTTCTCCAGTATGCAAGCGCACAGCACAGTGGGAACCAGCTTTGAGCATCGATTCCCAACGATTTACTGTCCTAAAAACAGCCGAGCTTTGAAAGTCGTCGATGAAGTGCTGCAAACTCCGTGAGACTTTTCACACTGGTCACCAAGCTGCTTTTCCAACCTGTGGACACTGCCCAGGCCCCCTATGAGCGCCTTTCCCACCGTGAGTGTAAGTCACCTGGCTGAAAGAAAAGCGTCTTTCCCGTGCACGGAAGGGGTTTTCGTTCACCTGCGTTTGTCATTTCTCAGTTCCGTTTTCCCACTATCCGATATTCTACTCTCTTGTGAGCTATCTCTGCACAAGGCAGCAAAATTGCTCAAAATTTCCCCTCTGCTTTGTACAAATATTCTAATTTCATCCCAGTTTAAAATGGTAATTTCTCCCTGGGCCTCAAAGAGCCCGTGACATTTAAGCACAGCTGAAAGGTCACCTGCAAAGCGGCCTTCATTTCACATCTGAATCCGGCAGAACTCGCTCGCCTTCCTCGCGTGCTCAGTTCGAACAGCATGGCGGATGCCAGGCTCTGAACGGAGCCCCTGCTGCTCCGGGCCCATGAGAGGCCCACGGGGAGGCCGGGCAGTGCCTGCTCACTGAGCCGCTGACCCCGGGGCGACCGGCCGTCCTGCCAGAGGAAGGTCCTCGAGGCACAGACTCCGCCGCTGGAGGCAGGCAGGCTGCCTGAGCGCCAGGGCGATGCCCTCTCACACGGCTCCTCTCACTGGGGACGTGCAGGATGCACCCCGAGAACCAACCAGAACCTGGGGGCCACCTGCTCCCTGAAGGACCCACGCACGGTCCCACCCCTCTGACCTCACCCGCGCCCGGCTCTCAGGCTGTGCACGCCGGTGTGCGTCCACCGCGTGTGCGTGTGCACGTGTGTCCTCGATGTGTGAGCTGCGTCCACCGTGTGCGCACCCATCACTGTGCACCCGCCGTGTGCGCTGCAGCGTGTCCAGTGCACCCGTGTGGCCGTGTGTGTGCAGAAGCACGCGGGCGCCCTTCAGCAGCAGCAGCCCACGCCGGATCGCCCCCAGCGCGGCGCCCATGGGGCCCCGGGAACCATCAGCGCGCTTCAGGGGGAGACGCGGCGGGCTCCTGCGCCGTCCCGCTGAGGACATGGGGCCGGCGCCTTTGAGCCCGAGGCCCTCGCCGGACACGACTGCTGACCCGTGGTCTGGGGCTTCCAGCGTCCAGACTGGAGAGAATTGTCTGAGGACTAGGACGGAGCAGTGGCTCTGGCCTTCGATGTGGTGAGAGGCCGACGCCTCCCCACCTGCGTCACAGGTCAGGGCTCCGAACGTGGGAGGAGAGGGTCACCTGTGTCCCTGGAGTGAAGCAGGCCGACCTGACAGTGAGTGATGTCAAACATCCTTCAAGGCTCTCCAAGCGCACTGAGCGGACCCTCAAGGCGACTGTCCCCGTGACTCGGGGCGCGCGGGTGGTTTTCACACTTTTCCAAGCGAGAGCTGAGCGCTCTGCCAGGAGCAGCAGCACTGGTCTCTCCCTGAAGGGCCCTGCCCTCCAGAGAGGCCCGGGGCAGCTTAGCCCAGCCGAGCTGGGTTCCCAAGCAAGTCTGGGCCCTGCAACCTGGCTTCCTCATGCCTGAGACGCTGGTAACACAAAGGAAACCTCTAGAACAGGGAACGGAGAAGCCACGAGGGGAAGTTACCCCAGAGGACAGGACACACCCAGGCACCCCCGGACGCCCTAAGGAGCCGAATTCTCTCTCAGTCCTCCACTCAGCTGCAGAGACTCAGGTGCTCATCTAAGGGGACATTTTTGCCTGTATCTGCAGCATTTAAAACGCATTCATCTTACTGAAGAAAATAAAACATGTGGCTTTAAAGATGCAGTTTCCTATGGAAACTCAACAACAGAATCTTTTAAGAATGAAACATTGTTCACCACTCAGATAATTTTCTAAAATGTCCCTAATTTCCTCTGATTTACCTGAAACACAATCATATTTGCATTACGAAGTAATTTAACCTGAAAATTAGAATCGGTGGGCTGTAATGACTTCAGACTTCTTTTCAAATAGGAAACATTTCCCCTTTGTCTCAGACACGCAAACCCGTATCATCTATCAGGGCCTCCACGTCAGCATCACGCAAAGAAGTGGGGGCGCGAGAAGAGGGGCACCACCACCGATTTCAAACCTGTCGTCGGCCGTGGACTCGCACGCAGCAACAGGTGTGTGTGTGTGTGTGTGTGTGTGTGTGTGTGTGTGTGCACCGCACGTGTGCGCGTGCCAGGCTAAACCCAGGGTTACGCGGTCTGACCATGTGGGACGGAAACAGCTGACCCCAGGGACCTGGAAAGGCCCCCACCCATCCGGACAGCAGGGGCGATTCCAGCCTGCAGGGAAGACCCTGGAAGACAGGTTCAGAGGCAGAAAAGCAGACCCGCTGCCTGACTCAGCAGGGCCTGGTGCCTTCACTGCTTGGACTTTTCCGATTCGTAATGCAGCAGGTCAGACAGGTTTGCAGGCTCAATGACTCTTTGGAGGCACCTGTCAGTCTTTGCACTATGAGGGGAAAACTTGACGGCAAAGCACTGCTCCCAGAAGCTCTCGGGAACGAACAGTCTGTGAGCGGCCGTGCTGCTTCCTTCCACGACTGAGAGCCCAAACGGAGTAATGGAGTGAAACGGTGTCTTATAAACCCCAGGACGGAAAAGAAAGCTCCATCCAGTGGGTAGCATTTCCACCTTTAATATGAGGCTGTTTGGATCCTATTCCTGGTGACTCAGAACCCCGCAGAACACTGGCATATTATATGCTAGGCTCTTTCAAAAGAGCTTTTCAACTATCAGATGGACTATCCCCGACCATGTGTGCATTTCCCCTTAAAACACTGGGAGAATCTAGCCTGAGACACTTTTTAAATTGCCATCTAAAAACCTTATCACTGCTTGAGGAGGTGATTCTAAAACTGCACAATTCCACCCAACAATGTAGAGTTCGCCTTCGTGGCAGGGCCTCGGCCCTCGCGGCTTGGCCACCATCCCCTGCAGTGTCCTTCTTGCCAGTAAAAAACAAATCAAACCAAACCTCCCAAGCAAGTACTCCGACAATGTCCATTTTCTCTGCAAAGTTCCACTGTCTCCAGGGGTATTTTGAGACTCGAGAGAAGCCAGAGGATGGTTTATCCATCCTCATGTCTACCCTGAGCTCGCAATTCTTTCTTTATGAGGAAAACTGAGACAATGTCACCCCCGTGTCTTCTGAACGCCTCTATCACCTGAAGGCATACGAAGAGGCAAGCATGACCGCAGTCTGTTGCCGCCCGACAGCTCTGGCTTCTTCGTTTTGAGCAAAGTGATTATTGTGAACAGGTGACAAACCAGCCTTTCGAGTTCACGCTGTTCTGGAGACACTGGAAGCCTCCAGGAAAATGGTGCTTGCTCCTCACGTCAGCACACGTTCTTGGGGACGGAGCACAGCAGCCTCGGGCAGACACCACAATGGCTAAGGTGTGACAGTCCAGTCGCTGGTGGAAGCCACGCCCAAGAGACTGTGCACTGAACTCACTTTATCTGAGACATCTGACCCGCCTGCCACTGACCCAAAGAGAAAGTTTCCCAGGACGCCAGAGCAAACGCACGCAAGTCGGCCACTCGTTAGCCTGAGAAAGAGGAAAAAGTTGAAGTCAAAAATGTCCACCTTTTGGACGGCTCAGTTTTGGCTGAGTTTGGGCTGGTCCACTCTCCGATGGTTTGAACCTTATCGTGGGAACACATCCAACAGGCCCATCTGCAGGCGAATGCAGATCTATTCTAAGCAGTTTGATTCTTCTCCTGCCCTGATGCATTTCTCAGTGCTCCAAAAGTGATTTCTAAAAGGATGCTAATTTTTCATTAACTATACTATGGATTTTGGAACTGGATTATGCCTTCAATTATATGCTTAAAAATTCTGAAATGTTTAAAAATGAAAACAGATGTTGAGACAAGATGTGATCTTGCCGTCGCCATGTCTTGAGTCGCTTTGGCTTTTTCAGGCTGCTGTTCACGTTTCTAAACAAACTGAGGAATAAGAAGTCTGAATATGATCTTTTGACACTGTGGTTCCTTAACTTCTTTAATGCACAGAAACAGAATAGGATTTACCAAAAATATTCAAGTTCCAGCAGAAAGACAATAGAAAGTAGGGCTGGTTCTTTTTTCTTTCTTTTTTTGTTTTGTTTTGTTTTGTTTAAAGGAAAGGTGCAGCAGGCAGGCAGAGAGGAGAAGAACTGATTCATTTTATTCAGTTGTTGGTCTTAGTTGCCTCTCCCAGCTCCGACGCGAAGCAGGTCCTTGGAAAGCAAGGGGACTACGCTCCGACGGAGGCCACGGATTCATCCTCTGATCCACCACAGCGAGCCAGAGCTGACTCTAATATCATTCTATTTTTTTTTTTGAAGCAGCATTTCATTTTTATTTAGTTGTTCACTCTGGTTGTCGCCCTGGACCCAGAACTTGAGCCCAGGGGTGTGTGGCCTGGGCTCCTCGGTGACTGACCCAGCGGCTGCTCCACCAGGGGCTGCCGACTCCAACACCATCCCAGCACCGAGGAGGAGGCAGCCCTGTGGCCCGAATTCCTGAAGATGCAGGGAACTAGGCTCACCTGTGGCGGAGAGCGTCTCCGTGAGCAGCGTCCCCACTGGGTGAGTCGGCTGCACAGGAGACCGCAGCCCGGGGACCTCCTGCTCTATGCCTCCAACCACCAGGACGCTCGCCGTCCACGTCCCGTCCATGTGTGCTGCCCCAGGAAGGCTCCCAGTATTGGGGGGAAGTTATTTTCAGCATTCAACTTCCAAAATCAACATGGGACCAGACAGGGAGGATGGGAGCTGCTGATGGGGAAGGAATCATAAATTCCTTTCAGTGCCAGGGGCTTTTAGAACCAAACTCAGAACTCTCAGAATGTCCTGTCTTCTGTCTCACCTGGAACCCCCTGCAGGATGGCCTGGTCTTTGATGTTGAAAACTCTCCCTTCTTATCAACAGCCCTTCCTCAGGCTAAAGGCGGGAAGAAATGCAGGACTCTCTTAGCACAGGGCAGCCCTCCTGGCCCGGGAGACTCCATCTCCGGCTTCTGCTGTCTTTCTCCTCCCTTTTCTCTAATAAGCCTGTAAAAATGCACTCCAGCGCTCACACGCGCCTTCGCCCGGAAGCAGAGCCCCCACATCACCCCCAGCAGTGGCTGCAGATAAGCTCTCGGCTCAGGCTCACACCTGCTTGGGAAAGCGGCCCCCTCTCCATGCGAGTCTCCTGCCCACCAGTCAGGCCCCACCAGCATCCTTTCTGTCTCCTTCACACTCGTTCTAATCGGAAGTGGAGTCACTCTGTACATTTTCGTTGTGTCCTGGCTGCGCCTGCAGAAAACCAGAGTCCGGGTCCTCACCGCAGCCTGGCCCCTGTCTCAGCTCGGTCCCCTGAATAAAAACAGGCGCCCTGACCTTTGAAAATACTCGCACCCAGTAGCGTCTATCTCAGTAAGGCTCCCCTGGCAGTTTGTCTTGGGCAGCTTGCGTGTCTTGTCATAGAAAATCACACAGTACTGACAAGATCACAGCCATTTCAATCTTGTTTGTGGCTGAATGTCAGGAGGAGAGATCCTGTTCCCTAAAGAAAGTGTGAAGATCTAGGCCTGTGCACGGGGTCACCTCTTTCTGAGCAGGTGGCTCCTTCCGGTGAAGGGCCGGCTTAGAGAAGGAAGCAGCTGCCTCCGAGGTCTCCCCATCTGAGACAGGTAAGACTTCTCATCCATCCCTCTGCAGCAGGACACTCAGCAAACCTGGCTTTGCTTGCTCTGTGGGTTCGCTGCAGGGGTCTCCAGCGGGGCCTCGAAAAAGGCAGGTCAGCGCTGGGGGTTTCTGCAGGAGCCGGAGTGCGCGAGACCCCGCAGATGCTTCACGCGGCCTGGCCGCACCTGTATTGCGGCGAGGGACCCCGGCAGAAGTGCAGAGGAACCTTTCTTTGACGCCGCGTGTCTCTTTATTTTTGGATTCTTCTTATCCCCTCTGTAGGCTTCTCTTCAGCCTGCAGAAGCAGGTTTTGAGGCTTCTCTGACTTCATAGCCGGGCGCAATGCCTGGGAAGCAGTTATGACTGGCTCCCTGTCAAGCAGGCCTGCCTTCGGCTGAACTAGGGGTGCAAAAGGCAAGCTCTGCAGCGCGCTCTTGTTTTCAGAGAGGTCACTGAGCTCCTCTCCAGCATCCGGAGGGAGCCCAGCACCATGGGCCTGACTTCCCATCTCAGAGAACGAGCCACAGGGACCCCCGAGTCACCTCACGGTTAAGCGGCAGCATGGAAATCAGAG
>RJWH01008407.1:0-30752 GCA_004363575.1 Solenodon paradoxus
ATCGCCTCTACCCGGTGAATGTGCCTTCCTGCCTTCCTTACCAGGAGCCTTCTTTTTCACATCATAGCTCACAGGGCAAATGCTAATATTTATACAGCCCTTGGAGTTAAACAGTGGAGGCTGCCAGCAGCCTCTGAAAAAGCCCCCAGAGATCTGAAGATGCCATTCTTTGAGACATCTGCGACTCATTCCCTATTTGTGACCAGCAGGGTTTCACCCTGCTTGCAAAGCACTGCCAAGCCAGTCGCCCCTCTGCTCCCTGCTTTGGGTGTGTTGTCCAGGACAGCTTGTGTTTTCCGAGGGATCTCTGTTCCCCGTGTTTTCCATGCAGCCCTGCAGTCAGTGCCTGTCTCGTGCCCCAGAGAAACACAACTAACCAGCCTCCATTGCAGAAAGAATCCTAAGAAAGAAGACTTGACTGGAAACAATGAGAATTTTCCTCTGAGACTCACCTGGGGTGCTTCCCTGTCCCAACACAATGTGCTTTCTGGAAGTGGCCCTTCCTTGGCCGTGATGGGAAAGGAGAGGGCATGGGGGTAGAAGAAAGAGGCAGCCACTGTGGGACTTGTCTGGGAGAGTGCCTTGTTATTTGTAGGTTCTAGAGGGAGGAAATGGGGGGGCCCTTCCAGGTCAAGTGGCTGGTAAGCTTCTAAACACAGCATTCAGAGATTTCTACACCAAGGGAGAAATTTGAGGCTTCCATGCAACTTGTCTGGTAGAAAAGTCTTAGGATGATATTTTGTTCCCCCGAGGACTGAAAGTCTGAACATCTCATTCCTAGTTTCTCTTCCCCTTTTTCCCCTTTGGGTCATCTCCTGAGCCTAACCCATCACATTCTACCTCATCTCTTCTCAGTTCAGACACCTTCAATGCCTCCCTCTTCCCTTTTGTCGCAGGTCCTGTTTAAAACCCACTTGCTCCATGGACTGTTTCCTGACTATCCACACCTGTTCGCTCCTCTTGCTCTCACTCCCTTTCACAACTCCACTCTTCATTCACATTTAGCAGTGCGTTCTCACGCATTAGCTGTCACGGCTGAATAGGAGTTCATCTCATCACCATGGTTGATGGAAGTTCCCTAGTGGGAAAAATCACATGTGTGTTGTCTGCTCCCCAGTATCAGGCATTTTTATTCTCAGTTCTTTTTGTGTGTTATAGACCATTTAGACTGTGATACATATAGCAGTTCACTCTCTTCTGGGAAATGGACCGGCAACACGCAGACTCTGCACGCGAGTTTCAGAGGGCTGGTGGTGCCCTTCTTGCCTGTGGGCTCCAGATGAGTCCTGTCTGAGGCAGCAGATCGTGCTGTGGGCTGAGCGGTGACACGATTTCCCTGCTGATGTGGTCCTCTCCCTATTTTTTCAAACAGATCGCCCTGACATTCTCGATTGTCTTTGGGGTCATTGTGTATCGGATCACAACTGCGGCTGCTCTGTCTCTCAACAAGGCCACACGCTCCAATGTCCGGGTGACAGTGACGGCAACAGCGGTCATCATCAACCTCGTGGTCATCCTCATCCTAGATGAGATCTATGGCGCCGTGGCCAAATGGCTCACCAAAATCGGTACTGTGCTCCCAAGCTCCGTGTCCTCCCTCAGCCCACTTGAGCGTGGTCCGTGTCATGTCTCCCCTCAGCCCACTTGAGCGTGGTCCGTGTCACGTCTCCCCTCAGCCCACTTGAGCATGGTCCATGTCATGTCTCCCCTCAGCCCACTTGAGCATGGTCAGTTCAATGAGGGCAAGGTCTTTGATGGCAGTGACCTCAAAGGAAAACAGGGACAAGATGCTCTGTAGAGTGCATTTTAATTGGAGACTTGACGAAGTGCATGGTTATGACCTAGGAGGCTTCCCTGCCAGACAGAACTTGCTGTGACATTCCGTGTCAGTAGTCCTCTGGTCGTATTGATGGCCTCACTCTCCCCAATGATGATCTGTGGGTCTCTTCTGGTTAGCCCAGCCTAGAGCAAGGCAGACTCCACACTTCTGGTGGAGAGTAGAGTGCGAGCCCCCTCATTTTCCCAGCACATGTATAAAGTGGAGAATGCCTCTTGACACTTGAACCCTCAAGGGTCTCATCTCTCCCCATATTGTCGGAGGCTCCAGAAAATCCACACATTCCCCTGCGCTGAGCAGACTTCAAAGAGGCATAGCAGACTTCCCAAGCTCCAAGCCAGTGAGAAAAATGCAGCGGCCTCCGTCTTCAGACCTGTCATCTGAGCTGAAGCCTGCTGTTGCTGGAGGACGCTGCTTGGCATTTGTGCCTATTCAACAGGGGAGGGCTGAGAGTCTCACCCTGTCCTCCCCACTTTTTTGCTCTGGGTGACCTCTTTGCACCCCATTCCCTCTTTAAATCTGGGGAGCAGGAGGCTACGTGGCTTCTCATGAACCTCGGGGAAGTTGAATTATTGATGCGAGTCTTTAATTTACTCTCTGGTTAGAAGCTAGAGTCTTGAAGTTTAACTCCCACTTGAAGACAGTTTTCCCTTGAGGCTCAGAGAATTCTAGAAAGGTTTCACTATCGGTGACTCTTCTCCAGAGTGGCCTCTTCTCATCTTGAGCATTCACCTGTGTTTCTTGCCTTGGCCACCTAGACGGGCAGCGCTGCTTCTCTCAGGCATGTGCATATTTGTAGGGGTTATCTGCGTCCTCTCAGCAGATTCTGGAGAAGTGTCAGCAGCAACTATTGAATCAGTGCATTTGGTGGAACACAGGAGTTGATGGAAGCACTTGGGAGGAGCCTCCAACACTCGTGGGGGCTCAGGAGGTCTTTGGGGGTAAAGGCATCCAGTAGGGAGCTCCCAGGTGAGGGCAGGTCTGATGTGTGTGAGGAGGGACCTGGCAGGATGAGGAGGTCCTGGCCGAGGAGACAAGATGAGAATTAGGACCCTCAGGGTGTGTGTATAGGGGAGATCAGACCCCGCAGGGTCAGGACAGGCTCACAGAGAGGCAGCCTATGGGCTGGGCTCGTGCGCTGGGAGGGCTCTGGTCCGGCTCTGGTCCGGCTCTGGTCAGGTCTGCAGGCCACGGGAACCGCAGGCCACGGGAACCGCAGGAGCAGAGCTCAGCATGTGAAAGAAAGAAAACACGAATGTGTCCGAGCCCAGTGTGGTTATCCAGGGCCATGGCACATCCAGGTTACAGGCTAGTGGGTAACTAGGCCCGGAGGGTTTCCCGAAACCTGACTCTTTTGGTGGAAGATCTCAAATGCCAGCCGACTTGTCTTAATTTGATGGAAAATGGAGACGTGTTTGCTGGAGTTCAAAGGGGCATCAGCACAAAGTCCCCATATTCCTGGCCTCATCATGAAGCCAGCAGATAAATAAGGTGGAGGCAGGTGTAAACAGAAACCAAGACATCACCTTTCAAGCTGAGAAAGGCTGCGTTGGAAGAAGCAACTTAGCAGGAAAGCAAATAGGCTTCCAAATATCGATCCCAGGCAGACTTACCCCGCAGTGGCAAGCACCAGTGGACAGGGGGCCCTACTGGTGTTGGAACATGGGGCCACAGAGGAAAACCTGGTTCCTTCAGGCCCTTGGCTCCCTAAGAATGCACAGAGGAGCACATAGGCCAGGGATGCCGGTGTCCCCTTCAGACCAACCTGTGAGGTTAGCTCTTCCCCTTTCTCTCACCCAAGAGGAGCAACAGAGCGAGGTGGGGGGGACCAGGTAGGGTATTAGAACTAAGCCCACTCCCTCCACGTGCAGGTAGCCTCAGGAGTAAGAAGAAACCTTTCCCATCTCCTTTAATGGCTCAACAGTAGTGAAGATTTTTTGAAGAGTGTGGTGCGATGGCACCTGTTAGTAAAATGACTTGGGCGGGCGTATAGGATGCCAACCACAGAGAGAAGCAGAGAGATATGACAGACAGACAGAGGATAATTGAATGTGTGGGCGGGGCGTTGGAAAGAGAGGAGCAGAAGTCAATGCCAGATAGAATGTAATCTTTCCATTTGTATTTATTTCGTTTTTCTCACACAACTCCAGATAGTGTAAGGACAAGAGATAGCGTGGTAACCAATCAAAAACTCATCAGTGACAGCCTCTCACATGCAAAGCTGGGTGGATTCTCTTTGCCTTGGTTCATGAAACAGTCTCCACTCTGTCAAGCTCCATCCCCTGTGTCTAATTGCATTCCCTCCCTCACCCAGAAAGTTCAGGCTCCTCCAGGTTAGTTAGCCTCTATCTAGCACCCCACAAGAAAGTCTGCCCTGGAAAGGGACTGATATCATAACAGGTACACTTAGTTCTCTGGATACTTATACATTCTCTTGTCCCAGTTCAGTGTCACAAAAACCCTTTGTAGTCAGCAAGGAGAGCATTGTACCCTCATTACTAAGGTCCTAAGTTAGATTCTACCTCTAAAATGCTAAAATTGGGTGCCATTTTGAAGAAAGTTTCTTACTGTCTGGATGGAAGGGGTGTCTTGGGTCTCTGTCCAGGAATCCATGCAGGAACTGCTCTTGTCTAAGACTGATGTTCCCAGAGGGCTTGAGGAGGTACTGTGGTAAAGTGGAAGAGCACTTAATGTGGGAGTCCAATGGCCAGAAACTTTGAGCTCTAGAGCTGACTTCTCTCTTCCATCCCCAAGTGTTTGGCATTGAGAAAACAAGGGACATCTCTGGAGCAAGTTCTACTGATCATCAATAGAAGCAATGATCCTGCATCATTTCCCTTCTTCCTGTCCGTGGGCCATACCCCACCTGGACTCAGTGATTATGGCGCTATTTTCAGCCTCTTTCTTTGATCTTAGAAATCCCAGCCCAGTAGCCTTTCTCAAGTAATAGGTTTGGGAGGTCATTCCCAATCAGCCCCTGAAGAAAGCTTCCTTTTGAGATCAGATATCACTAGCATATGAGCCTATCAGCCATCTTTTTCCCACTGTTCTCCTCCACCCCAATGGACCTATACCACTCTCATCACCCATATCACCTGATGTGTCCTCCAGCCCAAGCCCTATGCTTTGTTCAGGCTGCTGTAACTAATGACCTTTCAGTGTCCCCCCACCCCCAGTGACCCACTGTGTAAAGGACCTTTCCAGGCCTGCCTCTTCCAGGAATCCTTTTCTAGACACTCAGCCTTCAGTGATACCCACCCACATCTGAACGTCACAGGTCGTTCACTTACTTGCTCATCCTCAGACATTGATTGTGTGCCGGCTTTGTGCCAGGCATGGTTCTGGGAACAGAGCTGTAAATGGAAAAGACAGGGGCCCTGCTCTTCTGTTTACACCATAGGAAGGAAAAGATGGACAGTAAACAAGGTCATGCGGCAGAGGGTGAGAAAGCCACACAGGGTGACATGGTACATGGTGGTTGGGGATTGAGCACTTGGGATCAGGTGGTGGGAAGACCTGTTGAGGTGGAAATATTATGGCTGAGCTTGGCATGACAGGTGGCACCAACCACACAGAGATCTGGAAAGAGGACTTGGGAGAGAGGGGTCAGCCAAAGCAAAGACCACATCGTGGGAGCAAGCTTAGAGCATGCGTCTCCCGCACTTGTCATGTCCCGTCTTCTATCACAGCTTACGCCATTACTGGTGCCTGTGTTTCCAGTATTAAAGTAGACGAGACATAAATTCATCTTCACTCCCATGTATAACATGAAGTTGTTGCTTTGTTCTTGCTCACACAACATGGCTAGTGTGACAGGGCAGGGGTCTGGGCTTCACGCTGTGCTCAAGATTGATGGAGGCCATGTGGATGCGATGCCAGGGAAAGAGCTGGAGGGACGCATGGCGCCTATGGAACACTTCACTCTGGAAGTGTCGTCCTTTGCTTCAACTCACAGCACATGGCCTAGGACGGGCCGCCTGAGGAAGAGGTGGGAAAATATGGGCAAGTGCACAGACATTTCACAAGAAGAAAAGCTCTCTACCACTTGTTCCAGCCAGACTGCAAAGCCCTGGAGAGCAGCTCCCCTGTCCTCCATTCCTCCTCTTCTCTTCCCCAGTGCCTGCCTCCCGGCAGAGCTCCACACACATTTGTTGATGCTGTTATTAATGAAATGCATCTCCCTTCCTTCAGATCCGCAACATTCCTTTTTCAGGGAATGCCCATGGGCAAGGTGTCCTGTCAGTCACAGTTATGGTTACCGTGAGACTTTATGTACTCTTTATTCCAGCTCTCTCAGTGTAGAAAAGGATTTGAGGCAATACTGAAAGGAATAAGGCAAAGGCAAAGCGATCACCATGACACAGAGATGGGAAAACTTGCACTGACATTCACGCAGCAAATGCACCGGAAGGGAGGTGGCTGCACACAGCAGGGGTGGCCAGCATACCTGCAGGGAGAGCTGTGGTTTCTCAGTAACCCAGGCCTCCAGGGGCATGTAAAGCTGTGGATAATGCCACCTAATGGAAGGAGGATTCTGTCAGGCTTAGGGACTTCCTTTGCCATTCTCACGCTGGGTTTAATGCCTGTCTGGCTTCCTGCCCCAGATCTCTTGATGGTCCAGGAGGCCGTGACTGTGTGCTTTGCTCACCAGGTGCAAACAGCTGGTGTAAACAACCCCAACCAGTTCCCAAGTGTTTCCTGCAGGGCTGGGTGATGAAAGAGCTAGATTTCCTAGGAGCATCTCTTCACCAGCCCAGGCCTACCTGAGGGCCATTCTTAACACAACCATTAATTGCAAAACCCAGAATTTGTTAAATGCCTTGAATGCAATGGACAGCAGTCGTGGATAAAGACAGTAATTGACCCCTGGCTGCCATAACTATGGTCCGAGGCTTGAGAGCAAATCGCAGTATAATCTGGAAGGGCAGGGAGAACGGACACCTGTGGCGGCCGGATTGCTCGCGATACGAAGGCAGCTCTGCTCCAGGCCCGCTGTGCAAAGTGTGCCGGCTGGCTCAGCAAACATCAGTCATTGAGGTTTATGAGGATCCCAGTGTGGGACAAGGACTATTCATCTCCAGTCATCTGTTTGTCCCTAAAGGCGTCGTGGGGTGGTTACAGGGAAAGGACCCAGTTCCTGGGGCAGGAGGAAGGCAGGGCTAGGTAGACCTCAGGACTGCAGACACCAAGGCCGTAGGACAGGGCTTAGGTGTCATGAGAGACCAGGCAACAAGAGACCATGCAGACCAGCTCAAGATACTGTGTCCTGGACTGTCCGGGGGGGCTATACCGAACGACCACACGTCTCGTCTCTTATGGTTTATCCGTAAGAGACTCGTTTCTCACAGCTCTAGAGCATGCCTGAGGTCAGGGTGCGGCATGGGTGGTGAGATCGAAGACTTCCCATTGTGTCCAAATGTGGTGGTGGGGTTAGGGGTCTCCCTGGAGCCTCTCTTACAGGGGCGCTAATCCCATTCCCGAGAGCTCCGCCCTGATGACCTGAGCAGCTCCCTAAAACCACCACATTGGGTGGTATTCACTATGGATTTGGGGAGGACTCCAGAACTCAGGCCACAGCAGCTTCCTCCTTGGAAGGGAGAGACTGCTTGTGAGGCGGACATTAGGAAACACTGCCCCTGAAACTCTAGTGTCTTATCATGGCCACCTCAGGCATGGGTCAGGCCAGCCAGGAGGGGGCTGCCCCTATCAGCCTCGGGAATTCTTCTAGCGGGAGGCAAGTGGAGGAGGCACGCCTGGCACCAGATAATTCTCTAACTCCAGCTCACCCAGCAACACCTCCACTTCCTCTCCCTTCCAAAACCACATGAAAATGCTGGGGGTGTGGGGCTGTGTAATCCATCCTTCACTCCTTATTGAACCTCTCCTCGTGGCAGCACTGGGCTTGTATAGGTTCTTGAGACATGATGCTTTGTCAAATCAAAGTCTCTGATTCTTATGAAAAGAACTGTGGTGGTGAGCTGTTTAGATACTGCGGCTGCCGTGCTCCTGAGGTCACTGCCCAGCTGCTAGGGAAGTGGGGCCAGTAAAGTGAACAGAAGGAGGCATGGGGACCTGACTTCTGTTGTGTGCCACCAGGCCCCAGACACTGGTCTGGCATTGTATGTACATTGTCCCACGTAATTGTCCCCAGAGAGCTGGGTGTTGGTCATTTCTTTCATTTTTCTTATGAGAAACATGAAGTTTAGAAATGTGACCTGGGCACGTGATTAATGGTGGTGTGTGTGAGGAAGCAGCCACATGACACACACCGGCACACACACGCCCTGTGCCTAGCACTCGTCTAAGCACATTCTGCGTGTCAGCATATGTGCCTCTCAAACCGCCCTAGGCTTTAGGGGGTCTTGCTCTCATTTTAGGGATGAGAAGACTGACAAGCAGAAGAGCTGGTCACAGGTCAACTTCTTATGATGAGTAAGTGGTGAGTCTGGCCTGCATGTCCTTGATAAGACCATGCCACTCTACTGCCTTGTGATATTTAGCTGTCTTTGTTGCTCAAGAGATTTTTTTGTAATGGAAAGAATTGGCAGGAATGAAGGAGAGTAGGCAGGCAGACAGTAACAAAGAGGAGGACAGAGAATTCTTAGTTTATTTGCATTTTAATGTTCATCTTGGTTGTTCTCTCAGTCCTGGATGCGAACTCAGATCCTTGGAAAGCATGTGGACTGCTCTTGGCTAGAGGCAGCAAGCCTAACCACTACTCCACCAGGGCTCACTTCACGAGATTTTAAGTGTGTTGAAGAAACAAAAGAAAATACACAAGAGGCACCAGAAGTTTCCTAATTCCATGCACCCACCATGTGCACGACAGGTGCTGGGGTCTCCAGGACCAGCCGGGAGACTCAGCTGGTTCTGAGAGCACCACACCGGCCCCTGGGCATGTCTGTGTGAGGAGACTTCTGGACGCTCACAGACTTTGGGGTCCTGCATGCTTCATTATATTTTTAAAAATAAATAAAAAAAAATTAAAATGGCATCAGGAGTCTTGAGTCTAATATTTTACATCCTCAGCAAAAGGCTGCATAATAGTACTAGGGGAGAAGAGAGGAAAGAAAGGAAAAGGAGGGAAAACTCACTAGCAAAGACTGCCAGATCATCAACAATTCTTTAAAGAGCATCGAGGATATATATGGATGGATCTGATTTTCCACCAAATGGTGACAACGTATATTTTTAGACTGTAGGGTGAAATGCTGGCTTTCTTAGCTCAGAACTCTGGGATGAGGGCTTTGACTCAGTGCAGCCAGAGCCTGCTCGGGAGCATATGTCCTGAGGAGGATGCGTGTAGATACGTGTGGGCATGTGCGGGTATGTACCATGCTGGTGGACATGTACGGATATATGTGGACTGGATTCATGCGGGTATGTGTGGATGGGTGTGCATCCCTGTGGGTATGTGTGATGTCTGTGGACGTGTATGATTGTGTGGCGTCTTTGTGGACACATACAAATGCATGTGGTTATATGTAGCTGCATGTGGGCCAGGCTGGGGACTGTGCTCTCTGGGGGAAAGACCGTAGTGCTGGCCACTTAAAATTTGTCAGGTCTGTGGGTCAGGTCTTCTGGGTTTGTTTTGCTGCTCTGCCACCAACTCTTTCCTCCCTGGGTGGCCTGGGGCAATGCGGGAGGAAGCGCCTCCTGCCTCCCCTCTGTGAGGCCAGAGGAAGGGTGTGGCAGCAGTAGATTTCTCTGTTGTTGGAGGGCCCCCCTCAGTGATGTTGGCTTAAAGTATTAAAAGTGTCTGGGAAGGAGAGAGGATGGTGGGAGGCTGCTATTAATAAGAAAAAAAGATGTGATCATGGTTATAGCCCAAGTTGGTGAAACAATTCATTCCAGCTATTCCAACTATTAGTGGTAATATTATTACTTATAATAGTTTAATGAAACTGGTAAGAATTCTTTGCCAACCTTGAGCTATAATCATGAACGTGTCTTTTTCATTTTTCCAATAAATCACTGAAGCAATCATCTCTCCTATTAGCCATAAGCTCAGTAGAGTGCTCTCCTTTCTTGAATTTTCTAAGAACTCACATAAAAGAGAAGAGATTGGGGTCATGGTGGTCATTCTCTGTCGGTCACCCTTACCCACCCTCTCTTACCATGTTCTGTACCAGAAGATTCTATCCCAGTCTCCCCACTCTGGTTTCTGGTGGGCTTGGCTAGTAGGAGGCAAGAGAGAGACCTGAGATGAAGAAGGGGCGGGAGCTGGGGCTATTTCTTCCCCGCTTCTCCGGAACCCTTTCATAACTAGAACTTTTGCAGGATGAGTCCTCCCTCAGGTCCTTCTTGGCTCCAGTGGCACCATGTCCTCAACTTGTCCTTTCATTCTGATGAAGTAGTGACTCTTGCAAACTTGCTTCCTTGGTCACATCTGAGGGGACTTCTGTTTCCTATTGGGATTTGACAAACAGAGGTCAGCTGCCACACTGCAAGGAGCCCCCTCCATGCCTTAGGTCTCAATGCCACACAGGAGGGCCCATGGGCACTGACCCCATCCCATCTGAGAGAAGAGGCTGCACCGCAGCAGAGATGTGCCCCTCAGCAGGTCCCAGCCAGACCACTGGGCTCCGCAGAGGAGGACCCTTTCTCGCAGCATCAGCTCAGTTGAGGGCCAGGAGCTTGCGGGACCTGTACCTTCAGGACACATGCTTGCCTCTAGCCCATTTCCAGAATGTCCTCCACCCAGAACAAGGGCTCTCTTCTCCCCTTGGAAAGCCACCCTAGGAGCATATGGCTGTCTTTTTACACTTTCCAAACAATAGCCCTCTCTTTCTCCAGCCCCATACTCCTATTCTCTCCCTCCCTGTGAGGTGTTTCCTGAGACTCTACTCCCCCAGAAGTAAAGCATACGACATCACCACACAGCTTCATTGAGATGAGGACACCCAGTCTCCCTTTTCTTTAAAATGAAATTTCCTAGGCAATGGTCACTTTGGGTTAGGCTGCTAGACAACACAACAGGTCTCAAATCCCATTGATTGGGAGCAAGGTCATCTTCCTAGCTCCAAGGGAGGGGTCCTTGAGCAAAGAAACCCTAGAGCTGCAGGCAGTTGGCAGGAGCACCACCCTTCACCTCCAGTTCTGGGCTCTCAGCTCCCTTCGGCAGTGCACTGGTTCCCTTTTTACCAGCTGGCTGGCTTCTCCTAGGGTGGCTCCCACCTTGGCCCAAACAAGGACCCTCACACAGGAGACTGAGACCAGCTCGCCCACCTCACGCATGTACACATCCACACACTCACACAGACACACACACATGACCAGGTGGTTGAGCTGTCAGAATTGCTATTTGCAAAAGTTTGATCTACCCTGAGGGCAAGGCTGGGAGAGGAGCGGGCACCTCTGCTCTCTGACTCAGCCACCTAGGTTCAGGCCCTCCGTCCTGCCTAGAGTGGTGCCAGGGCTGGGACTAGCTGAAATACATGCTTGGACAGCTCCTCATTTTATCTTGTCGCCATCATTATATTTCTTCAGGCTGGGTGGTTAGGGACACCAGTTTGGACAAGCTGCTTTTCCCAAATTCACATTCTGTAGCTGGCATCCAACTGAAGGCCACACTGTTTCCATATGATTAGGATGGAGCTTTGGGGACTTGGAGTTCTTAGCTAGCCCCTGGGACTAACTGGGGCTTTCAGACTAATTATTTTCCAAGGCAGTTTACAGCTGGGCCATTTGTACTCATATTTTTTCATGACACAGTGCACTGGATATTTAATACTTAAAGAAAGAGGGTGGGTAACAGCTTTGTACAGGAATTCTATCTGATGCCTTGTCCTGTTCTGGGTAAAGTGTGCTCTGTGAGAAATCTGCTCCAATGTGTGGGGAGCAGGGGGAATCCTCAGATGGCCTCTGGTCAGTCGGGGCTGTGAGAATTCCAGGAGCATATGAAAGATGGAGAAGGGTTGTCTTCTGATTTTTCAAGCTCCAGGTATACTCTCCTTTATATCTCTGCAGCAGTTGATGTCCACAGGTGCTTTATTTGAAGTTTCATGACATGTAAGACTGGACATTTTCTCCTGGAGCTCAGATTCAGACCACTGCAGAAGTTTGTATCTTGTGAGGGGATCTTGCCCAGTGGCCTGAAGTACAGACTACACTGCCTGTCTTAATCACAGGGACCTGGGTTCATGTCCCGGGACCGGGGGAACAACCAAGATGAACAAGTAAAATAAAAGTAAATAAAATGCTTCTTAAAAAAAATGGTAAGATATAGTGAACCTTGTTCCATTTCTTCTGTCACATAGTGTCTATCAGCAGATGAGTTTCCTTGGGGTAGTGGTTGAAAGAGATCCAACTGCCCAACTGGATCTTCACGGCTGTGATCTTCCACTTGCACCCCAAACCCACCCCATACTCCTATTCTCTCCCTCCCTGTGAGGTGTTTCCTGAGACTCTACTCCCCCAGAAGTAAAGCATACGACATCACCACACAGCTTCATTGAGGTGAGGACACCCAGCTGATTTAGTGGCCCATCACATGAATTTAGATTGTTTATTGGGAATGCCCATTATTTATGGTGGCGCATGGCCCTGAAGGCACAGGCACAGACTGTTTTGAGAAATAAAATGAATGAATAATAACCTAACCATAATTTGTCAGTATAGAGGAAAGGAGCTGTCACTTCTAGCTGGAGAAAAAAGAACTTGGAGAAAATTCCTGTCAGGATTGGGGGATCTCAGCACAGAGGGCTCAAGGGAGATGATGAAGGAAAATCAGATGGAGTGTGATTCTCCATACTTCATCCTGAATCCCTCCCTTCTAGCTATGTTTGCAAATTTTCAGATCCTCAGACCTGATTACTTACTTTTTAGGTGACATCACTTTTAGTCTTTGTTATCCCTCCGAAATCAAAATGAGAGACCAGATGTGGGTAAGTTACTGTTGACTTGACTGCCTCAGGCACATTGGACAGAAACATGGATTCCTCCTGGAAAATTTCCCCTCTTTCCCCTCCCTCCCTCCTTTCCCTTCCTCTTCTTCCTTTTTACTCTGTCTGTCTGTGTCCCCAGTCTCTCTTTTGTAGTCTACATATAGAGAGGTGGTCTCTGTTCATGCCTCTGTGCCACCTTGAAGGCTGAAGAAGGCACATTCCCTCCCCCGAGAACAAATTCACGATCCTCAAACTCTGGTAGGGAAAGCAGACTTCATGAGCCTGTACTGACAAATCTCTGGAGAGATAAATGAAGGGGTCACACTACCAAGTGCACGACAGAAGTTAATGGAAATTTCCACTGGCCACAACACCCTCCTCTGCCCCCTTTAACATTTCTTCTTTAGAAGCTGCCTTATTACCTCTTTGCATTTCCTTCTCCTGTTACACTGACTCTAGCCTTTTTGGGGGTCCTGCATCTAAATCCAGCACCCCCATTTCTTACGTTGGGAAATGTAACTCTCCTCATACCCATTATCCTGCTCAGCCAAGGTCCCTCCTTTAGATTTTCCCTCCTTGGAATGTGACAGGGAACTTTTAGTAAATGAGAAATATTATTTTGCTTTTTCCCCTGTCATTTCTTTCTTCCTTTATTCATTTACAAATGTTCTTAAGAGTACATCTGGCAACAGCTGTGATCTGCTCAGCAATGTATCTCTCTGATCATGTTCCTTGTGAAAAATCTATCCAAACTACTGAACATGGGGGTAGAGTGGGGAAAACGATAGGGGTTAATGGCCTCAAGGGGGCTCAGAGGTATAAGATCTTAAAAATGAAAGTGATCTTAAAAGTCTATGGCAGATATTTCTCCCTTGGCCTCAGAATTGTTTCCTTTAGTCAGGGGCAACAAGAATCAGGCTTTCCCACTCCATTTTCCCTGAGAATGTAAAAAGACTAATCAGAAAAAATATCTGCGCCCCTATGTTCATAGCAGCCTAGTTCACATTAGCCAAGACATGGAAACCACCTAAATGCCCATCAATAGATGATGGATAAAGAAGCAGTGGTCTATGTACTCCCTGGAACTGCGGTTTACATACTCAATGAAATTCTATGCTGCTGTTTAAAAAAAAGATGAAATCATGCCCTTTGCAACAACCTATGTAGAACTGGAAAGGGTCGTGTGAAATAAGCCAGAAAGTGAAAGAGAAGTACAGGATGGTTTCACTCATGTGGACTATAAAGAAACAAAACAAGCAAACTGAAAAATCTCAACAAGGTTTATAGGATGCAAGACAGTGACTACCAGAGTGGTGGGCATGGGGCTGGGGTTGGGGGTGGGGCTCGGGAAGGAAGGAGAGAAGAAGATGAGGGTAAAGGGCACGAGAACCCTGCTTGTGAGTATGTTCTGAATACACACAAGATGCAGAGTGATTTTAATATCCTAAGTGAATACAGCAACATAAACAAAACGAAAAGTTATATACACATCTAAACATATACGTGTATCAGACTGAAGAAGAGGATGTGACTCTTGAGCCTGGGGGGACCTGGTGGCATGAATCCAACTGGGAGGCACTGGTCTCTTTGTCATGGCAGGATTTGTAGCGGGAAGGCTTTAGAGATGAAGATTTGTGGGATTTTGCTAACATACATGAAGAAGAAATAGTAGAAGTAGAAATGTTAAGTGTCAGTGACGAGTACAAATCATTATCCTGAAGTTTATTGAGTGAGGCAGTGTGATTGGCAGGGCTTTTGTTTCAGGAGACTGTGCGTGTGTCCATCCAGCTGTCAGGAAGAGGAAACTACAAAGCTTGTACCAGCCGAGTAATATCATGGCAGACTTTTCAAACTTCATCTTCTGTAGAATGACATTAATGTCTCCAGGATCTCTAGTGTAGGCACCGTTATTGCCAGTCTTGCCTGGAGGACCTCAGGAAGCCTAGGCTGTGTTCCCGCAGTGATGGGCACTGGGATGATGTTGATTAAACGTTCCTTTAGGTTACAAGCAATCCTACAGGATTGTTCCTGGCAGGCATCATAAGGTGCTAACAAGAACACCTATGTGTTTGTTCCTATTGATTGGAAGTAAATGATCAATAATTGAAATGGAAATGATGCCAAAAACCTCAGCGGGCTGGACATGTGCACAGACATCTGGTCATGGATGGACTACTAGGCTGTTGAAAGCAGAACTGCTGGACTTAGAAGATGATGATGTTGACGATGGTGATGGTGATGTTTGTGATGATTCTGATGATGATGATGACGATGGTGACGACGATGACAACGACTTTTAGAACAATAGGAGCTTTCCTTTATCAAGGTCTACCATGTTATAAGAACTATACTGAGTGTTTTATTATAAGCATCCCTTTCATGTCTTCAGGGCAATCCTGTGAGGCAGGTGTCATTATCCTTTCTATATATTCACTCCTTTTCTTACATTCTGCATTTGAACCCAGATATGCCTGATGCTAAAATCTGTACCTCTAACCATCTCTGGAAGAACATAAGTAAAAATCTCTCCCTCAATATGTAGTTGATCACAAATGACGTGATTGGGTGCTTTGCAGATTCTTCATGGCCTGCCAGAGCATCTAGTACTATTGACCATCATGAACAAATTAAAGTGAACTTTGGGATGGTGGGGTGTGAGGGGAGACTTGGAGAATGAACTAGTTTTCAGAGTTGCTGGCTCTACAAGAGTGAGGCCATGTTTCTTAGGGTTCACAGGGACTAGGATAAGAATAACTCTCATTTACCCAAGTCCTTTCAGCCTCAAGGATAAATAAGGCCAGAATCACAACTATGATAGTAGCATTATAGGGTCTCTAAGCCTTTCCATTCTCAAATCTCCTCTGAGGACCGTGGGTCTCAGACGCCCGCCTCTGCCTCTGGCAGTCCTCCTAGTAGGCCTTTCCTCATGCTTAGACCACTGCTAATGGTATTGGACATTGTCTCCTAATACTTGACTCTGTTCTGGCATGGAAAATGAATAAGGGGGTCATTATACTGTGTGGGAAAACACATCATGGAAATGCAGCATTTTTTTGTCCCTAGGGTCTCCTTCTATCATCGTAAGAGTAGAGATGATACATTGGTGCTCAAAAATTAAATTTGGAAGAGACTTGGAAGTTTGAAAAGGGTTTGCTAAAGTAAGCTCCTTGAAGGAAGTGTTGGCATCTCCATTCATCCTGGCATGATACTGGGCACAAAGCTGGTGCTCTGTGAATGTGAATTGAACAGTGACAAAGATTTTTTAGGTGCACCATGGTAGGCTGGAGGTGGAGGGTGGGGAGGTGAAAGAAAGTGTGTGATGCAAACATTAGTCAAAGATTCTGGTTTCAAATTGTGGTGTAATAAATATTGTCTTTGGAGATCGGTATATTGGGTTCTAATGATCTTGAGTAAGGCTTAAACCTCTCTGGCTTCAGTTTCCTTAACATATAAAAGTATGTCATAATCCCTCACATAAATGGGCGGGGATTAAATGAGATAACAAATCCTTGTTCCTGTGTGTAATGTGCTCGGCATAGCAGCTCGGAGCAGATATACTTGTGCAGTGCACATATCCTCGACTCACCCTGAGGTTATGGTGGTGCTCTGTCTGTGGACTGGTGGTCTCTGGTTATGGGAACATGCTCACTCCTTGATGGGACAAGCATGCTCACTCCTTGCATAGGACAAGCATGCTCACTCCTTGCATAGGACAAGCATGCTCACTCCTTGCATAGGGCCAGGGAGTCAAGCTGTGACTTCAACCAATGAGGGACTCTGTTTTCTTACCCCCAGTGCAATGATTCTGGATGTGCCTTACGGAGTATCTGAGATGAACTCCTGCTGGCGGGAGTCCTAGTTGCCTCGAGCAGCAGCCAGCTTGAGTCCATGCTGTTTCCTCTTCCTTCTCTCTCTTACCCTTCCCTGCCCTCATCACCAAGATTCCTCCCAAATAAGCTACTTACTCTAAAGTCTTTGACTTAGTGGGGAACCCAAATTCAGATGCAGACATTCAATAAAATCTACTACTCTGATTTTAAAAAAGCATGGGTACAATTAATTGATAAAGACAAATGAAAAAAAAAAAGCGGCTCTAGAAGCAGACGGATAAAGATTCCTACCAGCTGAAGGCATCTGGGAGGGCTTTGAGAAGATTGTGTTAACACTTGTTCCTGATATTGAAAGATACAGAGATTTTGTATATCAGGGGATGGGTGAGGGAAAGGCATTCCAGAGATGACAGCAGGATCTTGTCTCCACACTTTTCCAGTGATTCCTCACAAAAGTTCTCTGTGAGTCAGATGAACTGACAGGCCAGACAGGTCATGATGCGAGAGAGTTCTGTGTTCAGATGAGTGTGGTGTGGGGACCTACCCAAACTGAGCTTATTTTCAGGCTATGCTTATCAGTGCACATGACACCGTATTGGTGCTTCCCTTCTGCTCCAGTCACCTCTTAACTTTGCCACCTTATTTGTCATGGTCAGTGGCATTCTCACTAAGTCCTCTAATAGCTGTCCACTGGAGCATCCCATGGGTCTCAAGTCTTCTGAAGGCACCAGTACCTGCTCATTGTTTCTCAGGATCCTGATGGAAACATCAACTAACTCCTCTTTATGGACCTGGTAGAACACGCTAGCACTCTGCCCCCAAGTTTGAGACATTAGACTTAGGCTATATTTATTTCACGTATCTGATCATCCTTCATCACTCGAACAATGCTGTGATGCTCACAACAAATCTTTGATGTCTCTTAGTGGTCATCAAACCTTTTTTTTTATTTGCGGGGGAGGCGGCAGTCAGGGACATTTGCTCAAGTAAAATCTAATGAAAGTGATAATTATACAGGTGAAAGCTGAATTCCTTTTGATGAAACAAGGGTGGATTCTGCTTGTTCAGATCCCTCTTTTGAGGAATACAGTAGGAAATCAGGACTTGAGAAGATGAGAAATGAGACGTAGGAGAAAGGTGATGAGCATATGCACCCCTTGCTTTTCAGTCTCTATTACCTGGCAACCATTTGAGATCTCCTTGATGAATGTGTGAGAGAACTGGGTCTTTTGATTTCTGCTCTGAAGGTGTGAACTGAGAGACAGTGACTCATGTCTCAGGGTTAAAACTCTGGAGCGGTAAGACATCTCTCTATCAGTCTTACTTACCAGCTTTGTTTTTCTTTCAGAGGTTCCAAAAACAGAACAAACTTTTGAAGAGCGCCTGATACTCAAAGCTTTCTTGCTAAAGTTTGTCAATGCCTACTCTCCTATCTTCTACGTGGCCTTTTTCAAGGGGAGGTGAGTATATTGGTATCATACAGGGAAGGGCAATTTATCACTAAGATGGGGTGCTTAACTAGAGTCAGCTGTCCCTCATCAGTTCACACATTTGGTCCCATTCCCTACCCCCAACTTCACCTGGCTATTCATAAATGAATAGCACTATCACTAAATCATTTTGAAAATAGTATGTTTAGAGTCTGATAAACAGGGAAACTGTATAAGAATTTGATTCTGGAAGGCTCTTTCAGCTTTAACGATGAGGCTGGAGGGAATCTCAGCCTAATCAGTGACTCTACTGTTTTGTAAGGCCGTTCTGATGCTGACTACCTGGAGTTAGTGTCAGTTTCCTAGATGAAGGACACGATCTTCCACAAGACTCCTCACTTCAGACACTGGCTGTGAGCTCTGGGCTTCCCAGGCCACTCACGATTCCAGCCAACTGGCTGCAACCACTGATCTCTCAGGTTTGATAAGTCACTAGAATGATTCACAGAATTCAGGAATGTGCTTAAAATTCCCATTTAATTATACCATAGGGATACAAATCCAAACCAGTAAAAGGAAGCAGCACCTAGAGTGAGGTCTAGGACAGTCCTAAATGAAAGTTTCCATGCCCTCAGGACATGTCTGCTTCCCAGTACGTCAGTGCACATCACCGACCAGGAAGTTCATATAAGCTTTAGTGTCCAGAGTTTTTAGGGGGTTTCATTATATAAACACATTGAACTTAATCTCCAGTCCTCCACCTTCCCTGAGGTCAGGTTATTCTTATGTGTCTCAGTTCCTCAGCTGCTATGGAGGCTCCCAGCCTTACTGATCTCATTTGCATAAACTTAGGTAGGCTCTTGGGGATCCACCATGAATAGCAAAGATACTCTTCTCCATACTGGGAAATTCCAAGGATTTAGAGACTCTTGACAGGAACCAGAGATGATAGCCAGTTAAATTATTTGCTATACAATAGATCTGGATGTAAAATTAGTTCTGATAAATGATTTTCTTGATCAGATCAAGTGGTGACCTGCAAGGAGGTTTTACTGTAGGTATCAGTTAACGAAATTAGGGAAGCTTCCCTAGACCTACAGATATATCAAGCACGCATTGATAGAACTTGTCACCTTCCACATTTGATAATTTCTTATAAATGCGTTTGTGACCCAAACCACAAACCTCTTCACAGGAGAAGAGAGTCTGTTCGTATTAATGACTATATACCTTTCCAGTGCTTTCTGTCTGGATTTAATAGCAATAGCAAATTATATACATGCGATGTTCCAGGCAAAAATATGGGAGCCTGGCCTTTAGATAAGTTTATGACATTCTGGAAGAGAGAGTTTGCAAGGTTCAGCCTGGTGTGGCCCATATAAGGTCCAAGAACCTGAGGGATTGGCAACGGCATACTGTAATCAGCAATAAAAGCTGCAGTAAGAAGTGTAAAGAAAGTGTGGTGGGTGGGAACACTTACTTATAAACAGTCACAGCAAGGAGCCTCGGCAGAGAAGGGGAGGTTCAAGCTGAACTTTAGTAGATGAGTGGGATTTCAGCAGGTGGATGAGGAAATGGCATTTTAAGTAAGTAGGATTCTTCTGGCTACCAGTCCATGATTGTCATGAATCCTCATGAATCTTCCATGATTGTCTTGTCCCTCTTGCTCCCCTTACCTGCCCCACATTCTTATCTTCCAATAAAATAGATCCTCGTATCTTAGAAGAGGTATGAGACAGGAGGGTGTCTTCCATCTCCTTGATTATTTTCACTAAGAAGTCTTGTTTTTCTTTTCTGATCCCAGGAATCTCCACTTGCAGCATTAATATCACTCCCTTCAACCCTTGGGAAATCAGGTACCTTCACTGAGGAGATGCAATCAGAGATCAGCTCATGATAGTATTGAAGGAAAGTGCAAAGATAGTACATTTAGAGATAATCCAAGTGTTACTGTGTTTAGGAGAAGTAGTTATCACACACATGCAAACAGGTGTGACTTTCCCATCACCACAGCAGACCCAGCCTTAGTCTCTTTCCCTTGGAACGTGAAGAGGTTAAGAAAGGAGAACCCTAGACGTTGCAGGTGATCTCTGTCCACTAATTGCCTGGACTCCTCTCCCAGTGGGGTGGCACCTGCCACGCCCAGTACTTTGGAGGAAGACATTGGCCGTGCCACTTCCAGTCAGCAGGCGCACTTTCAAGCAGGCCTGACTTTCTCTTTGCACATTTTTTGCTTCCAGGTTTGTGGGCAGACCTGGAAGCTACGTTTATGTATTCGATGGCTACCGCATGGAAGAGGTATGTGCAGCTCTGGTGTTTCCTGCTTTCCTTGCGCCCTTGCTCTTCTGAGCTCCACTTGTGTTTCTCTCCCTGCAGTGTGCTCCGGGGGGCTGCCTCATGGAACTCTGCATCCAGCTCAGCATCATCATGTTGGGGAAGCAGTTGATCCAGAACAACATCTTTGAGATTGGAGTCCCGTATGTAACGAATGCTTCTCCTCTCCCTCCCAGCTGCCTGGTCCGAGCCCAGGATGCCGGACTTTCAGGATTTCTATGGCTTCTCCTCTTCTAAGATAGCTTTGTTATTTTCTCCTTTGTCTTCTTGCCAATAGCTTTCCCCATGAAGCAGGGCCCCACCCTTGAGCCTTTTTTCCAATCTATCTGACTTGGGATGTTTGAGACTCAGAAAAATTAAGCACTTGCTTCAGTATACAAGAGCAGTAACTGGGTTAGCTGGGACTCAGGTACCTCTAACTTCAAAGTGTCAAGTATTTTTAGTGCCATGTGTCCTGCCAGTGAATAAGTGCAAGAGACTTTCAATGTGGTGAATAAATGAATGTGAATGTTTAAAATATCGTGTAATCATTTAGAAAAATCTCTATGAAACTGTGCACTATTTGAACTTAGGCCGGGTGGTGGGGGGAGGTTCAATAGCTGGTGAAACGCAAAGTGGATTTTCATATGAATTCTTTCTTCCTTCCCATGTGTGTGTTTTGGTTTTTTTAAAATAGATTTCATAGAAGAACTTCTTCAATTAGGTTCTGCATTATGATAGTCATGGAAACAAACATGGACTCACAGGCACTGAACCTAAGAGAAAAGAGGATGTAACAAGTCATAACTTACCTTCAGTCAAAGAAAAATGTCACCCTCTCAGCCTTTCATTTATGTTGATTTTGGATGTTAAAGAAGAATCTGTTTTGGGAGAAAGTTTTTGTAGCCTAGCACCAGAGATACAGGGAACAGCAGAGGTGAGGACAGGCAAGAGGCAACTCTTACAGGCAGGGCCAATTCTGCTTAGGAGGACAGGGAGGAAAATTTGTACCAGCCCTTCTGTTCTTGGGAAGACTCGTTGCAAGGTTCACCATTCTAAGTTGCAATTACCAGTCTCCATAGGTTTGGTGAAGGTGCTGCCCCACTGTCTCCTCTTGGAGATTTACTGCACATATTGCATTAGTGGTGTTGAGAACTCCTGCAATAGAGAAAATCATTTAACCATTTTCTTTCCAACTATGTTTATTCCTGTTATTAGCCAGGTGTTCTTAGTTGCAGACACTGGAATCCACTCTGGGTGAAGCAGCAGAGGACGTTAAGAACATGATCTGGTTAACAGAATATTCTTTAAGCACCAGAGAGTCAATCTATGATCAGGAATAACATCTCCCCACTGCAAGGGGCCAGCAGGGAATACTGCTGCATTCACCTCTTGACTCTTTTGGCTCAGGAATGAAAGGACAATAATTATATGAAACCATGAAAATCGTACCCACAAAATCTACAGTCTAAGTTTAACCAGCTGTCTTCCCTGGTTTGGGTGGCTATAACAAAATACTACAGACTGGGTGGCACAGCTATTTTCTCCCTACAATTTTGGAAGCCGTAAGCTCAAGGTCAAGGTGCTAATAGATTCGGTTCTTGATGAGGACCCATTCTTTCTGGCTTGCAGATGACTCAACGGTACGCCCATATGATCTCTTCTTTGTGTGTTTGCAGAGGAGACAGCTTTGGTGTCTTTTTCTCTTCTTAGAAGGAGACTAATCCCACCAGAAGGCGCTATCCTCATGACCTCTTCTAGCCCCATTTACCTCCCAAAGGTCTCATCTCTTAATACCATCACATCCAGAGTCATGGCTCAACATGAATTTTGGAGGCAACACGAACATTACAATAGTTTTTTTTTTCAACCTATGCAGTTAGACAGAGAAAAATACATATGAAATTCCCCTTATTTTTTCAGATTAGAGTTTTAGTTTGGGCGCAGACTTCGTGTGACTAGGTGCTCTCTATGTGGTGTGGATGTTCAGACTTCAGAATAAGTCAATGTCAGGCATTTGGGAATAGTCCAGAAGCCTTCATGAGCAGAGAGCTTTCTTCCAGGCTGTGTCTGTATCTTGAAAGAAGACTGCTCCATCGACTTCATTTATGACAAGATGGTCTGCCATTAGTTTGTTTAAAGAAACAGTTTCCCTTGGGGGTAGATATCTTTTCTAAACCAACGGGGCTGATCCAGAACACTTTCTGATATACAACTGACAAAACCACTTCTCCAGGTGGAGAAGATAAAAGCTTAGAAAGATGTCCCACATCTCAAGGCTATGGCAAGGGCCAGAGCCCAGAATCCCTCGGAATTGGTTTAAACCTCCCTGGGTTCTAGGTTCCTTGGGCGAAATGGAACTGTAGAGGAAATAGATCCAACTCCTTTCTCCACGGAAAACTACCCCAGATCTACTGCTTCCACGGGGGGAACTGTAATAGTCTGTAAAGTCTCTCTGAAAGTGGTTCTTTGGTTTTCCTCAGAGGTGTACCTCTGAGTTGAAATCATAATGTAGAAATAATGGAGAAAAATTAGTTTGTCTGAAAACAAAACCCTTTTTTAATGGAGTCCTATTTCAAGGAATGGGAATCCTCAGCATCCCCTCCTAGCACTTTGCCACCCAGGTCCTTAGAAGAGGTCTCACCGTCACCACCATTAGTTGGGCTGGGTGTTTAGTGTGTGTTTCTGCCCTCACACTAGGACAGACTCAGGGGGCTCCTGGACATATGCTTTTCTTGAAGGATGATTGGTAAGAACATTGACATCTGGGCTTCTCATTCCATTTCCTGATTTAACCCAGCCTTTGGCCATCTGTCAGGAAATCATCAACCTTGAGAAACTCAACCCTCTGAAACTCTGCCCCATTCCCAGCCTTCTGATTAAAAGTCACTCAGTGATAGTCATCAAGCAAATCTGGTGGGACACATGGTCACTGTTGTCTAGTTTACCGTCTTAGAAAGAGACCACATTTGTTATGGACAAATATCCAGTAAATATACAGACCCAAAAAAGATGTACCAAAGTCACATCTGGCCCCTTTGAAGCTGTCAGACCACCCAGCCCCCCACTGTTACAAAGGAAAATCTCCCTTCCACTTAAAACATCTGGGAAGACACCTGTCCTTCTAGTACATTGTTATTCTGCTCTGGATGGATTTATACAGCTTGTGGATATGAGATGCCCATTTTTTCATCCCTGGACATCTGCTCTGCCACTTAGCCCATTTACTCTGGACCCAGAATCCTTTTATAGAGTGTAAGGGAGGCAGGAACGCAGGCATATGTTTGGACAGTGTGTTGGCTTGTTCCCCACCCATCAACTTCATCAGCTCCATAACAGATGAAACCAACACATGGCTGTTTGCCTTGAAGGCTTAGTTTTTTATTTATGTTTGATGTGTATTTAATATGCCACCCTCTAATTGATGGAAATTGCATAACAACTCAAAAGCTGTGGGTACGCTGAACCTTATTCTCACTGTCTTCATCTCTTGATGAGAATGATGGCATCATCCTCATCTCTTAGGTGCTCTCATTCCAGCTCTAGTGTTCTGTGACTCTCCCTTCCGTTGAGTGAAACTGGTTACTGTGGAGTCCAAACACCAGTCACTTCTGTTTCAAAAGATTTCCCCCCTTTTCAGTTTCCAGTCAGCTAAAGGATACCTGCAACATCATTATGTAGCTTAATTCAAGGATGAAGAGCTCAAGTTCTTGCACTAAACCCAAGGATCTTTTATCTTCATACTTCTTTATAATTGTCAGATTGATTTGGAGTTCACGTGGAATCACTATGATTAGATTATTCTATCTCTCACTCCCTACACAGACCCCGTTCTCAGACCCTCTGATCCAGGGTGGCAATGTCCTCATCCAGGACATGTAGTTGAGAAACATGAAGTAAGAAATGCAAAGGAGTCTTTAGTCATTACATTATAAAGGACAGTGGATCCTGATAGTGAGGAAGGAGTAGTGTCAATTATGAAAAGTAGACTCTGATTTCTGACTCTTTGGTGGAAGTAGCACTTCTCTGTAGGACCAGCACTGGGTGGTTCAGCAAATCTGATTGCAGTCCAGGCACTGCAGCACACTCACTGTGGGACCTGGGGAACTTATTCTAGAAATGGTTTTCCGCCCAACGTAGTTATGTAAAAGTACTAATTTGATGTACGTGCAGCTATCAAGAAAGAGAAAACAGGAATCCAAGAAAGCAGGAACCATGGTGGGGGAGGGAGGCAATTCTAGGTCGCCTAGGTGGCACTGGCTTTTCTGTTTAATGTATTGCAAGTCGGGGGAATGAGACTGAGAAGGACCAGGAGTGCTGTTTTCCTCCTGTTCCGGGTTTGGGTAGCATGGTAGCTCATATGTAACTTCGGAGCCCGCCCTAAAATTTTCTCCAAGAGAAAGAAATATTAATCTTAGAGGCCAGGTTAGAGTCTTAAAAGCAGAAGCAAACCTGAGGAGTTAGCTCGGTGATCATGCTAGGTAAGAATGTTTGGTGTAAAATACAGAAGATTCATAGTTAGAAGATTGACTGTCTTTGATGTTCATCTACTTCTGAAAACAATTTTCCAAGATTTTTATAAAAAATGTAAAAATGATAAAGATTGTCTAATTAGCCTCAATTAGTAGGCCAGGTGGCCCATTATCATTCATCTCTCTGCCTGATAGTGTAACATTCTCATTAGATTCTGTGTGTGTGTGTGTGTGCCTGTGGCTGAAAGCATCATAGTTTCAGGGACCTTGTGAATCTTATAATCCTGCAGGGGTTTATTTCCCAATCTTCAGTCATATGTGAGCCAGCTTTAATTTTTCCCCATATCTCTATTAACAGCTACTACCATATTTATTTCTTCTAAGTCAGCTCACATTTTATTTAAAGGCAAAAAACGTTTCTGAAAATGGAAAGCTATATATACCACTATTCATTACTACGGATAACGCACAATATAAAGAAATATGATACAAAGAAAACATTAGTAGATAACCAGTGACATCAGCCTAAGAGCCGAGCATCCTCAGAGGCCACAGAAGTGGTGGGTTCAGTCATGGCAGGTACAGACTAGGGCTCCCTCCCTCCTGCCATCAGGGACAGAATGAGAATCAGACAGGGATGAACTCTTCCCAGGTGCTCTAACGAGATGGAAGGCCAGGTGTAGAGCGCTTCTAAGGTGTCATGTCAACTGCAAGTGGACTGTGTCCTTTGCTTGGGAAACCCTAGTTTAGAGCAATAATCCCTCTTAATCCCACAGGTCTCTGAGGCTGGCAGACACCCCATGTGTGCCTGAAAATACTGTCCGCACCCTTTGGGGCCTGGAATAAGCCTCATCACCTCCCTCATACCTCTCCCTTGCGATACCCCCAAACCAGACACGGCCCTCTGGAAGCCCCACTCTGCCCAGACACCTCCCACTGGACAGCAGGACACCCCATTCCACCAGAGACCCTGGCGATGGAAAAAAGAAAACAGATGCCTTAGAAGGAGGCAGTAAAACTTGGGGTGCTAGGTGCTTCACAGGCAGCCCTACAACTAATGAGGACCCGAGCAGAGAAAACTGGGTTTTGTGGTCTGGCCTTGGACTCTCCCCGCTCATGCAATCCCACACTCCCCCGGGGTTTGGCCCAGTGTGACAGATGCTTTCCAGAGAGGAGCAGTCAAATGGTCCAGGCCCCAGAATAACGCGCAGTGGCACTCTTTCTGCAGTGACTTCAGACATGGTGGGCAGCAGGGAGGAATGAATCCTGGGCTATTCAGCATCTGTGTCAGCTGGGGGGGATTTCCTTCCCTTCGTTTCCCTCCAGCACACCCGCACCTTTCTAGTGCGTATTTGTGCAACATAGACTTTGGACCCAAACCATGTGGTGCCCCTCAAACAGGCAGACCGCATCCCACTGCTCACTGTAATTTATCTCAAGCGCAGCAGCTCCAGTGTCCCTTGAAAATGGGACTTTTATCATTCAGAGAGATTGTGTGTCTGAGAGACAGAGAACGCGTGCGAGAGCATTGTCTTTCCTTTTTTCAAGATCTGAGATGACAGTACAGACAGATTAATAATTTCATTGGCAAAATATCCCCCCAGCCCTGTTCTTACTAAAAGCATCCGATCGTATCTCCCAACGGCTATGCTATACCCCCTGGACATAGCCAGTATGGTTTTGTAAACTTTCTACTTGTTTCCGGTAAATGTGTAAATATTACATTTCAGACATAAAACAGTCTCTGTAAAGCCCTTGCAGGGAAAGGATGCCTGTGTAGAACTGGACCGTGCATCAGAATTTTGGGACAACATTGGAATCTGGTCAGGTGTCGAGAAAAAGAAAACAGCCCAGAGGTTGAGGGCTCTCTTCTTTGGCCCATTTAGGACTTGGTTCTACCTCCTTTACTGAGGCTGCAGCACGCGGAACCAGGGTCCTTAGAGATCTGTCTGGACCTGGCTTCCTGTGACAGGGAGGCCCAGGGTGTAACAGACAGCCACCAGGGGCCTGCTGTGAGGCCACAGGGCACAAACAGAGGGAAAGCTCTGCCCCTCTCGGACAGTTTCTCAGACTTGTCGTCTAAATGGAATGGAAACACAGCAGATGAAAAGGACAGGGGATAACATTCAAGGACTTATATTAATGAGCAAGTGCATCATGCACTTGGAATCATAATCTGAGGTCTTCCACATGGCCCATCTGTATGTTACACAATTTGCAGGATTCCTGTTAATCCCTGCTCTGGAGGGACTCACTTGATTCATTTCTTTTAATGGTCACTGAGATCTCCAGCAGGGAAACTTCTGAGAAGGAAGGGTTCATAAGAATTTTTTGTTTATTTTGCCCCCATCTTTTCTGACCTCCCCACTGTGTACACACTGCTGACCACAAAGTCCTTTCTTAGGTCCCCTTCTGCTCAAGCCTTCTTTGCCTCGCAGTCTTGTGGTCGGCCTTCTGTTCTGTCTGCTCCTTTCTCACCCTTTGAAGGTCCTCCAAGCAGCCCTTCCCTGTTGGTGTGCTGTCCCCTCTATTCCATTGACAGGCATATTCATTGCGAGGGTTTCAGGACACTTCCACAGCTCCAGATGGTTCACAGCTATTTTCTGAGCTGGACGCCCGCACGCACGCACGCAATTGCCTGCTAGGACATCCTTACTTAGCTGTCTCGTAAGATCCTCACTTCAACAATTCCTCCTGCCTCCTCATCAAAATGGCCTCTTCTCTAGTTCCCCTATCTCAGCAGTGTCTCACCAACCACACATGTGCCCCCAAACCCTGGGAATCATCCTTGCTTCCTCACACTCCTTCCCTTCCATGTACAGCTCACCTGTAGCTTCTTAATTCTCTCTCTAAGTCAGTCTTAATCTGTCTACTTTCTTCATGTCCATTGTCATTGCCCTGATCATCTCTGACTTGAACCTTGGCAGAAGATAGCTTAAAAGGCCTTCCATGTCATGAGCTTGAGCTGTCTTTCAAGTCTAATCTTTCATCATTTTCCCTTTCCTACTCTGTGCTCCAAGCATTATGAACTCCTTTCATTCTCTTCTATGGGCCTTTCTCACATTTGCGTTTGGTGGTGGTTCATAAAGTGCTCTCTGCCCAGAAGACATCCACACTGCTCTCTGTCTTTCCACATGGCTTCTGTCCTCTTTCATCAGGAAATCTTTGTTTACACCTCTCTTCCTCAGGAAAAACTGCCTTTACTTTAGGCCAGGTTAGGTTTCTTTGTTTTCTGATTCCACAATTTCCTAAATGTCTCCCTTCATAACACTCATTACACATTATTAGTAACACTTGTTTTAATGTCCACTGTTCCAGCTAGGTTACCTCATTTAACATATCAGATATCTTAGTATCATATTCTCTCCCACCAGCCCCCCAGAGACCATCATCTAGGACGTCTCCGTTCTCTTGTTTAAACCAGAATTATTTATTCACAAAATGTTCTATATAGTTATCAATCTGAGTTAGATCCAGCACCTTTTTTAAAAAAAATTTCTTGTTTGTTGAATGACATATTATTTTATTTTGTACTTTATATTCTTGGTTGATGACATTCATTCTCCAGGAACTTCTTGAGAATGGATGTATAGGATAGCTTTTTAAAAAATCTTCTATGTTTAAATTTTGCCTTGCTCTGCTTTATACTTTGGCTGAGTATAGAATGCCATGCTAAAAATTTTTTGTCTCCTGATGTTATTACATTTCCTTAGAATTTTCTAACATCAAGCGTTGACGTTGAGAATTTTAATATTTTTTGATTTTGAATAATTTTAGAGGAACTTAATATAATCCTTTTTTATTATTCCAGAGTTGTACTTTGGTAGAAGCCATCTTTTTTCGTCATTTTGATGAGTGAGTCTTTCCAGTCAGAACTTGCATGTCTTTCACCTCTGAGATATTTTCTTATATCACTTTCGTATTTTCTTCTCCACTGTTTTCTGTCTTTCCTTTGTGATTAAATATTGGAATTTTTAGATTTTTTAAATTTTCTTACCATTTTGACCCATGTTCTTATCCATTGTCTACTAATTTGACTGTTGATCTTTTTTTCCCTGAGTTTATTGCTTTTTAACTTCTACCATGTTACTGAATTTATTTCATTTTCACTTTATTGAATTCTCCTCCAAATAGACAGTTTCTGAGGTTGAGAAGTCATCTGGGAAATCTGGGTAAACAGAGCCAGTAGGGTAACTGTTCCTTCAACAAAGCATTGACCAGTCACCACCCCTTTCCTTGACTGCCTGGTGGCTGTGATTCTCAAGCCTCTTAGCTTTCGCATCATGACTTGATTTGTGTTTCTCTGTCATCTTTCACTGTAGACATTTGGAATTCAGCCATCACTGCATTTTTGTTGACTCCTTCCATTATCCATCTTCCAAGATCATCTTTAACATCTCTCTTACACTACAGTATTCATGACAATTTTCTTTAATCCTATAGTTTTATACATTTTTAATTCATTCACCTTCCTTTCAGTAGCACTTCAGAAATAGAAAGGAATATATCCATGTGTTCAACTTTTCATGTTTAATTAAAACTACTAACTTATTCTTTACTAAATATTTGGCGATGTATTCTGACTTTTAGTAACTGGAAGAAAAGTTTCAGTTTGATTTCTGTTTCTAGACCTCCCCTCCCTTTCTCCCTCCATGTTTTCCCTTCTCTTTCTCTTTTTTATTTTTCTCTCTGATTTATATTTTTCTTCATTCTCTCCTTCTGTGCTGACTCATGAATAGGGTATCAGCCAGTTCACACTAGTTGGCCTTAGAATCCATTTAGTTTTTGTCATCTTCTTATTATCACAGAATTATTGGTTATTATTGCTATTTTATTATAATTTTTAGTCTTGTTTCTGTGGATCTCAACTCATTCTCTAAATTTTTTATGATGATGATGATGATGATGGTTATAATGATAGGGACAATATAGGTATATTGATTGGGCTCTCGGCATGTACCAAGCCCATCTTGCATTGATTATCTGCTTTAACTATGGACTAATTAGTAGTTATTTCCTTATCTTATATATAAGAACACTAAAACTTACAGAGTTTGAATAACTTGTCCAAGAAAATCTAGCTGATGAGTTTTGAAACTGGGTTTTAAACAAATGTTTTCTGACGTCAGAATTCAGACTTTTACTCACTACTCTATTCTGCATCTTCGGGATGGCAAATGGCATTAGACAAGATACTGATCAGAACATGATTTTGATATATTAGATATCCATTAATGTCAGAAGTACTTTCTAATAATAGGATGAGATGTCTAATGATGTCAGCAGTGCTTCTCTAGAAATAAGGATTGGATGACCTTGTGTTTGGAATGTGGTGAGGGGATTCCTTCATTTGGACTGGGCGTAGATTTCAAAACCCCTTTAAACTCTTTGTGTCTATGATTCTGACTGTCCTGCTGTGGTTTTCCTCATGAAGTTTAACTTAGAGCAATTAGGAGAATTGGCATCTTGCTCCTTACCTAATTTTTATTTTCTCTATATTGTATCAATGGAGAATATGAAGATAGTATACTCTTAAGTATATTTTAGCATTAAAAATAGTAATATTTATCATCAATGGATGATACTGTATTGAGCTGTTGTGTTAAGGATTGTGTAATCGTCCTTTAACTTAATCCTCATACCAACTCTGAAAGTCTGGGTTGTCATGTTACCATCACTGGCCAAAACAAACCAAACTGAACCAAACCCAACCCTCCTCATATGGATGTCTTCAATTTACTTGAGTTACCACAACAAAATGCCAATGAGTTGGTGGCTCATACAACAGAAATTTGCTTTTTCATGGTTCTGGAAAATGGAAAACCTAAGATGAAGAACTGACAAGAGTTTGGTTTCTAATGAGGACCTCTTCCTGGCTTGTAGACATCCTCTTATTACTGTGTCCTTACATGGGAGGGAGGAAAAGGGGAAGGGAGGGAGGGGGAGAGAGCGGGGGAAAGAGAGAGAGGAGAGAGGGAGAGAGA
>RJWH01008408.1:0-30744 GCA_004363575.1 Solenodon paradoxus
GGCTGCCGGGCTGCCGGGCTGCCGGGCTGCCGGGCTGCCGGGCTGCCGGGCTCCTGGGCTCCTGGGCTGCCGGGCTCCTGGGCTGCCGGGCTGCCGGGCTGCCGGGCTGCCGGGCTGCCGGGCTGCCGGGCTCCTGGGCTCCTGGGCTGCTGGGCTGCTGGCAGCTCCCACTCTGCATGGCGCCAGGCTGCCTTCCCTGACAGGTGGTCTGGAGGTCAGCAATGTCTCCAAGAGCAGGGTGCTTGTTGGAGGGACAGAAGGCAGGGCTGTGATGGTAGCCACTGTCCCAAGTGACCAGGCCCGTCCTGCCCCTTGGGCCATTCGAGAGACGGGCGGGGCCCCATTAAGGCCGGTTCTCTTCCTTCTGACCCACCCCCTCCCTCTCCTGCCAGAACGTTTCTATCCTCTCTGGCAGCACTTCGGGGTGTTTAAAGGTCCTGCCCTTGATGGTTGTCAGTCATGGTGAACACAGGGTGTGACAGGCCAGCTGGCGGTCATCGTGGGTGGATTGGGCGCCAGGGCCTCTGCCAGAGTCACAGCTCTTGGAGCAGACAGACAGCAGGGAGCCTCTTGCAGGGGTGCGCGTGGGTGCAGAGGCCCTGGCCCGCCGCCCGGAGGCTGGGTCTGTGGGCTGAGGAGATGCCCCACGTTTCTGTGGGTTCATACAGAGGGTCTTGGGGGCCGCTTACAGGGGCGAGTCCATCCTCTGGAACCTGGCTCTGAACCTGACCGGTGGCCTGAGCCACGGGGCTGAGGGCCGTGACCGCCAGGCTGGACATGCGGGTTCCGGGAGGGTGTGAGGATGCCCAGGGCCCAGAAGCGGGGGTCACATGGCGTGGACTCTCACCCCAACTGCTGTACGAGCACAGAGCCACGCCTGCTACGTCATCACCGTCCCCGCTCACTCGTGACTGTCCTCCGCTGGATCTGTCCTTGGGCGGGTGTGGGCTCGTGCATGGTTCTGTGTCCTGTGCACAAGAGGTGACCTCGCCACTGGCGCCCGTGCAGATAACGCCTCCGTCGATGCCGCTCGCCGGGTTTTAATCAAAGCGTTGCTTTGTCAAGGTGCAAGCTGATCGTGTTGATGTGTGCTGGAGGTCAAAGCTGTTATAATAAAACATCCATCTCGGCGCGTTTTAGAGAAACCTGTTTAAAAGGTTAAAGTGGGTAATTATCACACCCTAATTTACAGCCATGCGACACTACAGAGTTGCTTTTCAATGAGCCCTTTATTCATGATCCGCTGCTCCACGCCGCAGGGTTCTTCTTGACGCGGTTAGGAGATGTAATTAATAAACGAGGGGATTATTTATGGTTCGCGTGCCAGGTTGGGAATACAAGGATACACAGAATGAGCTCAGAACGATCCTGGAAGCAGCCTGGGCGCGGCCACCACGATTGACTCGTCTGTCACTTGCACGGGCATGGGAGGGCCCCTGGTTCTGCTGCGGAGCCCCTTTTAGTGCTAGGAGGACGAGGACGGGGCGACCAGAGAGCCCGCTGGTGGCCGCTGCGGGACCACCCCATCCCAGCAGCCCCGGAGGGGCCCCTGGTCCCCACCCCTCTCCATGTGGTCAGCCGTTGGTGCCCTGGTGCCCAGCGCTGCGTCGCGGATGGGCCAGAAGTGTGCACTTCCCCGCCGAGGATGCGCGTCCCGTGACCGCCAATCACATCTGCACACAGTCACGCTCACCGGTGACGGCCGGTGTCCGAGGGTCCCGTGAGCAAGTGCACCCCTGTGTGCACGCACGTGAACATGCACACGCCGCATGCCTGTGCACGCGTGTATGTGCACATGCAAACCCACGTGTGCCCGCACACACAGACACACGGCGCAGCTAGAACAGCGAGGGGCTGGCTGCCAGGCGTCAGCTGCAGCTTGAAGTTGGGCCCGGAGTGGCGGGAGGTCATGGGACCACACAGGGAACCCGCGGGTGGGCCACGTGTCCCGTCGCCTGCAGAAAGGACCAGGGCGCCCTCCTCTCCCTGCCCTGGCTCCACAGAGCCGGCCCCAGCCCTGCATGTCATCGGGGCTTGGATCTTCCCGGGTTGATCGAGGGTCTCTGTGGTTGTAACGCTCCGCCGAGATGGCACGGAGCAGGCGGCTCTAGCAGGCACCGGGGTCCTCTGAGAAGAGGGATTTGGGCACAGACATGCCGTCTGACAGCTGAGACTGGAGGGCACGTCTGAGAGCGAGGGCACCACGGCCTGCAGAGAACGGCGGACAGAGGTTGTCCCTGGGCGCATGAGAGGGACCCTCACCCGGGCTGAGTGTCAGGCCTCCCTTTGGGGGCCCAGGGTGTGAGACGCCACAGGCTGGCACCGCCCCAGACCTCCTCCTCAGCATCAGAGGACAGCACGACCGCCGGCTCCCCGGCGCAGGGGTAGTGACAGGCAGGTGACTCTGGACGAGAAGGCTGGGGCGCAGCCGTGGAGCACGTGGTTGGACGAGGCCGTGCACAGTGTCCGGCTCCCCTCCCAGCCCTGCCGGTCACTTCCTGAGAAGCCTGGTGACCGTTCAGACTGCAGATTCCTGCTAGACTGCCCCCATGAAGGCCCCGCCGGCCATCCGGGGTCTCGCAGGGATAGGGCAGATGGACACGCACGGGGACGGGCTCCACCGCCCGGCCGCCCGGGAGTCAGGCTCTGTCAGACGCCCAGCAGGGCCACACCGCCCTGGAGTCCTGCGCCCGGGACCACGTCGGCACCAGCCCCGGCTCCTGGTCACGGCTGAGAGCTGGGGGTCCTCGGGTGTGGACCTTGGGCTCTGCTTGGGCAGCACATGGGAGGGTGGATGCAGGCCGTCTGGTTCCGGGCAGCTTTCCTTTCCTTCAGGTGGGGTGGTGTGTTGTGAGCACCCGGGGTGACCAGGGGGAGGCAGGGCCGGGAGACGCGGCCTGGAACGTGGGGTGGGGGCCGTGGAGGGACCACCGGGCTGGAGCGAGGGGGGCGCGGCCTCACCTGCACGGCGGCTTGTGACGGGCACGGTGGGGCTGAGCGTCTAGAAGTCGGCAGCAGCGGGTACAGGGCCGGCTCCCTCCCACTGGACAGCGGGCACAGCAGTGACCCCTTTACTGCCCGGACACACGTCCACGCGCGTCCGCAGATCTGAGCCCGGCCGCCTCGCTGTCTGGATGGCACCGGATTTTCTGGCTCCTTTGTTGCGCCTCACACACAGGAAAACATTCCACGCTGACAGGGCTGAGAATCACCAGTGCTTTTATGTCAGAAAAGTGGCATTTCATTTCGGGTTCTTCAGTATAATTTATCCAGCGCGTGTGTGAATTGCTCACCGATTTCCATTCCTTTCTGACTTGTCAGTATTTTCCCAAGTTTACTCGTGAGCAGCTTTACCCAAATCGGAGCAGCAGCTGGAGAAATAAAATTCCAGCAGCTAATGACATTATTTTTGAAGTTCCGGTGAGGTGATTGATGGGGATCGGAATGGGTGGCTGGGGTCTGCTCAGCCCGGCCCCTCCTGTGAGGACATTCGACGCCCTCAGCGCTGTTTTATGTAATAAACTAACATGCAGTTCTTTGACAGACAGAGCAATATTTCTTTACCCCAAAGCCTATCACTGCAGCCTTTGAGCTTCACTTAATATTTTGAATAATGAAATAGAAGAATCTTTGTTTGGCAGCTTGAGGGAGCATGGGTGGAAGGTGAAAACCCAGAGTTAATCAGGCTGAATAGCGCTGACATTTGCAAGAAGCGATTGCAGGAGAATTAGGATAGAGGGGCTGTTCTTAACGCTGAGCAGATTCTTCTGTGAATTTAAAGGGAGGAAAAAAACCTTGAAAGCACAATTAAGTTTTCCCGGAGGTTTTGTTCTCCATGGAGTGGAATTTCTGCATCTGATCCCAGAATTGGGATGCCGCCTGCCTCCGTGTCCAGGTGTCCTGTGTGTGGGCCGTTTGGAAGTCTGGCCTGTGCTGCTTTTACTGAATTCTGCGTGTGTGTGCATGTATGTTTGTTTACTGGCTGTTAGAGCTTTATTACTGATCCTTCCAACATCCAGTGGTTACTGGGGTCAAGAACGTTCCCGACAGAGGCATCTGTCTGCGGCTCCGGGAGCGTCAGCCCGGCTGTCTGTCCCCTCCACGCGGCCGGCCCTTCGGAGCCCCTGTTTTGCTTCGGGTGTCTCTGTCAATTAAGAGAGAACACCTGCTTTTTCTCTGATTTTCAGCCGGATTTACATTTTGAAAAGCAAAGCAGGTGCTTGAATTTTGTAGCATTCTAATGAAATGGAGAATTGTCAATGTCACCAAAGTGATTGAAAAATTTCCAAAATGCAGTTGAATTCATGAAATGTTATGAGGCTGTGAATCCAAGATTCCAACATGGCTTTCGAGGACTCAGCCAGGGAGCCGCGGGGGCATCTGGAGACCGAATCTTGATGTGCGAACGTCCTAGGGCCTCACGGATCCCCAGAAGGAGTTTGGAGATGGAAACAGCAAACTGACGTGGGACTGCGATTCCACACAGCGTGCTTTAGGCAGCCTTTGTGAAGAGCAAATCGTCAGGATCTCAGAGGGGACGCGGTGTCGGCGGTCCCGGAGCTGGAGAGGGCGGGGACATTGCCGTGATTATGGCTCTGTCTCATTGATTAGCGCCGATCGCAAGTAGCCAGGACGGTATTGGCACGGCAGCTGCCTTTTGCCTCATCACGTTCACGACAATCACATGGTTTATGGAGGAAGGCGCCGAGCTAGCGGAGGCGCGTTTGCATGTCCATGCTCACACCTCCAGGGCGGGAGGCAGGCTCGGCCGTCGGTCCTGCACGGTCGCCTCCGACAGCAGGTTTCAGTCTCCGTCACTGCTCCGTGACTTCGTCACGGAGTGAACTGAAGGTGTTTCAGGTTTTGTCGTGTAGAAAGCGGTGACGCTGGCCCGTGCGGTGACGGGTCGTCGAGAGGCTACCCGACAGGCAGCGGTGTCTTCGGGGAAAGGCGCATTCTCTCAGGAGTTGCTTCAGGGAGCACTGTCGGTCCTGCCACCAAAAGGGAGAGGTGATGCTGTGACTGAGTTTCTGAGCGCGGGCAGTTTTCCTTTCCAGCATTTGTGTTTTCTTTTCCTCAGTCTTCCGTGTCCCCGGAGAGCGGGCGGCACCACCACGCAGAGCACGGCTCCTGCCAGCGTCCTCGCCTGTCCTGCGGCATCTTCGTCAGGAACAGACTGCGCTGGAATCCAGAACCCTCTGCAAGGCGCCCCCTTAGCTTGCTCCCGCCCCGTATTCGCGTGAGGTGCAGTCACTAGACACAGTGCCGGGGACTGGGGGCGACGGGCCCTTCCGCCTGCTGGCTGGGGCTCGCCTGCTCTCAAACACAGATGTGAGGTCCCCTCCAAGGAGCAAACCCTGCGGCGTTTGCTCGGACGCAGCAGAGTGAGGAACGTTCTCGATAGGCTGTGGTGGCCTGGTGTGGGCGAGCCCTCAGCCCTGACACGAGGGGCGCTCCTCCCCGACCTGAGTTGTGGACAGAATTGCGTCCCCACAGGAATGCTGGCGTCTCCAGCCCGGGTGCCCTGGACGTGGCCTGACATGATGCAGGCCGGTGCCGCCGTGTTTGCCAAGATGAGGTCCCGCTGGGTGGGACCTGATGCCCACAGCTGGGGTCCTCGTCAGGAGGAGGTCTGGACAGAGCGGAGCCCTGGGAGGGGACACGGGGACACGGAGTCGCGCTGCTGCAGCCACTGGTCAGGGCCCGGGAGAGCCTGACGCCCTCCCTGGGTCTCGGGGCGGCCCCGCTGCTCCGGCTCGGCCTGGGGGTGGGAGCTTCCGGCGCCCGGGCTGTGGCCGGGAGGGGCCCCGACGCCCTGGCACCACTTTCTGCGGAGAGCGCGTGTCTGCTCTTTCCTCTGGCGACGCGTGACGTCGGGCAGCGCTCTGGACGTGCCACCAAGTGGAGATTGGAGTCTTCGTTTCCCTGAACTCTTCTTCACTGAAGGTGCCTGTTGGCACGAAGCCTAAGTGCGTCTCATATTCGCTCGTTTCTCAGCTTTTCATCTCTGCTGGTGCTTCTTCCTTCAAAGGCGTTAAAGTTAACAAACTCGACGTTCCCGCCCTGTGGTGCGTCGCCCGGGAGAGAAGAGCCCCTACTCCCTGGGGCGATGGAGGGCGGGGGTCTCTCAGGTGGCGTGTGGTGGCCCCGCTTCTGTTCCTGCTCACGCGGAGCGCGGCACATGCGGGCGGCCAGCGGTCAGGCTCCCGCCCGCACAGCCCTGCCTGCAGGACGGAGCGGGCCCAGCGGGCGGCAGACACGGGAAATGGACCTGGGCTGGGCCTGCAACTTCCCGCTAGGCCTTTCCGTGGCGTCCACTGTGCGCCGGGAGGGGAAGGACTGAGTGGCTGGTCTGGTCCCAGGCCCAGGCCCTGGAGAATGTCTGCGCTGCCGCCGTGTCCGGCGGGTGAATCCCGGGCGCTGCCCTGCTGCGGACGGAGTCCCCCGGCGCCGAGGGTAAATATCTGTGCAAGTCTTCCTGGAAGGGTTCTGAAGTGCTCTGCCCAGCTCTACCTTCCGGAGCTGCTGGGGAATGCTGCGGAGGACCCCAGCGGTTAATTAAAATGTTAATAGGATTTAGGGGAGATTAAAGGGGAGATGCACACAGGAATGTGCAGGAGCCCTGGGAGCTGTAGCAGGTCCTACAGAGGGGTCACGCCTGGCTGCAGATGCCTCCTCCGCTGACCCCCAGTGGGTGTGACCCCATGTCCCCCGGGGCTGCCAGCCTCCCGTGCAGACCCATGCAGGCCCGTGTGGGTCCCCTTCTTGCTGAAACCCTTTGCTGAGAGAAATGCCCAACAGCTGTGTCGCGATGCGTTGGCTCGGCCAGCGGGGTCCCCTCTGCTCCCCTTCTCTTTACAGGGGGTCGCTCTGTGGTGTCCCCTGGACTGCTCTGGACCCTCCGAGTGACTGACGAGGGGGTTTGCTGCCGCAGGGGGGCTGCCCTGGAGCCCAGGCGCTCACGTCCACAGACGTCCTGGGCCCTTGCCCGCTGCCCCAGGGCAGTTTGACTCCAGGGAGCTGGTGAGGGCTGTCCACACAGCAGGAGCCCAGCGCACAGACGTGTGCATCCAGAGACGGGCCAGCATGGGCAGGCGGCTGATGGGGCCAAGATGAAGATGCTCCCAGAACAAGGTCCCGGCTGAGACACTTGTTAGCAGCACGCAGGGCCGTCCTCACGCCCAGCCGCCCTCAGGCCAGCATTGCTGCCCCGCTGTGCTGACCCACGCCAGGCTCTCGCCACCCGGCGCCTGCCCGCCCGCCAGCCTTTGGCGAGAGAGGCGCAGGTCCCCGAGGAGGCGTTATTGGCCAGGCCCTCCTCCTGGGCCACGTGGTGCATGCGTGGGCTCGTCCCACCTCACCCAGCCCCCTCTCCTGTGGCCAATCCCAGCTCCTGGGGCTGCAACCCATCTCGGTCCCGGTGGGCAGGTGTGCAGCCTGTGCCTGGGCACCCCGCAGGCCTGGCTGGACACCGTGTGTGGCCAGCTCGCGCAGGCGCTGGTTTGACGTGGCCGCAGTTCTGGGGCCGTCGGCTCCCAGGGCCTGAGCTCTTTCCAGCAGACCTGACCCCGGAGCCGACGGCGCCCCCCTGCACGCAGGCCCTCAGCACCACTCACCGCGACCCCCTCACCTTGCAGCTACGGGACACGGAGCCCAGCGGGGCTTTGCCGCCCGCCCGCAGGCCCCCTTCCCGCGGCCTTGGAAACGCGGGTGCCGCCCGGCCCCCGTGGGCCCCACCTGCCCGGCATCCCAGCGGCGCTGTGAGGGCGCGATGAGGCCGTTGGAGCAGTGTGTGGCGGACCACCACAGCCGGCTTCAAGGGCAGCAGGCCGTGCGAAGCGGTTACGGAGCCAAGACCCAGGGTCACGAGTCTCCTTCAAGGAGGCCAGGGCGGAGCAGGAGGCACCCCGGGCCGGGCTGGGTGCCAGGGACTTGCCAGCAGGCCTTCCCACGTTGCGGCAGGGCCTCCTTCCACAGACGCGCTGCTCGCTGGCTGCCGGCTGGACGTAGCCCTTCTTTCCGCCGGGCGGCTCTGCAAGCCTGCCACGACTTCCCGAGGGGGATTCTCCAGGGGCACCCGCTCCCGGGGGCGCCCTCCTCACGCGCCGTCTCTTCAGACCTCGGCGTCCCGCACGCTGGCCTCCGGTCACAGTCATGTCACCCTTCTCCAGGGCGTGTGGGGTCTCCAGCCTCACCCCCGGAGGCCCGTGGCCCCAGCCTCTGCGAGTGCGCAGGGGCGGGTGATCCATAGGACACGCGTCCGGCTGGCAGCCGCCGCAGACACGGACACAGGGTGTGGGCAGCACGGGGCAGGCAGCACAGATGCCCATGAGCGCCGGGGCCACCAGACCCTGGTGCAGCACCCCCTGCAGGCTTATGCTGGCCGCGCACAGGCAGCCGGACAGACCAGAACGTGTTTGGAGATGTGAGAATCCCGCTTCCCCGGGGGAACCGATCAGAAGCCCAGTGGGCACTGGCTGCCTCGCGGTCAGCTCCCCGTGACGGAATGCAGCGCTTGGGTGACTCCAAGCAGAGAGCGCTGTTTCAACATCACTTTGAAGCCCCTCACTCTGCCACCAGGCTCCGCCGTCTCAACCCGGCCCTCTGGTCAGAGGGGGCCACACGCTTCTTTAACCCATACCCGCGGAGGGCGCGACGGGTTGCCGCTTGGGGTGGTTGCAAGACCCCGCTGCTCCTGCTTCCATTCCGCCAAGTTTCTCCTGAAATATTTGCTCCGTCGATGTCCGTCTTAGCCAGGATTCTCATAGAGCCGGCAACAAGACCGAATCCGAACAGGTTTATTTGGGGTTGAATCAGGAGAAGGCTCCAGAGCCAGCTTCTAAGAGAGAGGAGCCGAGGGCTGGGGTCTGCGTGGGAAGAAATCCGAGCACTGATGCTCGCTGGAGGGTGGTGCACGTCCTCCCTCCCCAACGTGGCCGTCCGCCCTGCCACGCCTTGCCGGCCTGCCCACGGGCCTGAGAATTTGAGTGACCTGCTTCAGGGCGTGCCTGCAGCCAGGGGACGGTGACCCCTGATTCCCAGATGCTGTGTGACCTTCTCACACAGAGGGAGGGTCTGGAAAACACAGTTTCAGTCCCGGGCACAGAAATGGGGAATGGGGAGAGAAGAGCAAATGCATGGAGACGGGGAAGATGCGCGTCTACGATGAGTTGAGGTGGAACGACCAGGCAGGGAAAGCCAGTGAGCGGCGACACCGGTGATCAGGAGAGGGACGGGGAGAGGAGCGGGGGCATCACATAAGGGTGACGACAATGAGGAAACGAACGAAGTCTGATGGGGAAAGGTGCAGGAGAAATCTGGGAGAGCCACGGACCAGGGAGAGGTAATGAGAGCCAGTCGAGGTCGGAGAGTCACTAGGAGAAGGACGTGGTGAGCTCTGGCTGAGGGGTGCTGCCGAGGGAGGACATGTGGACGCTCTTCCCGTTGCCCGGTCACAGCTCGGCCGCTGAACTGAATCCCACGCCGGCCTTCAGCTGTAGCCCGAGGATATCCCGAGAAGCAGATTCCTTCCATGGAGACTCAGGGGAATTTCTCCAGCTTTAGTACAAATTAAAGATTAGCTTTGGAGAAGCGCAGCGTCCACCCCTCCCTTCGGGCTTTAGAATGGCCGGCTTACAAGCACCGTTCACTAGAACATGGAAAACAGAGCCGTCTTCTCAGCCTGGCCGCCTTGCGTGCCAGCGAGCCCACGCCTCACGGCGCCAGCAGCCACCCTGCTCTGAGGGACCCTGCATTCTCTTTCCGCACGGGGGCGGGCTGACAAGGAAGACATCGCCACATAGTCAAGGTCATTCCTGCCGCGCTCCGGGCTCCCCCGCGGAGGGGCGATAAGAAAGCTGCCAGTGGTCTGGCTGCCCATTTCTGGAGAAGCGCAGCGCTCACATGGCTAACTGTCCCCGTGAGCTTTGGTTCCTTTCCTTTCTGTGCTCAATAAAAAGATAATGATCGTGGCCACTGCCCCCTTGGAGGCGCTGGGCCTCCTCACTGGCTCTTCGACCGGGGCCCTTCGATTCTGCCCGCCGGCCTCGCGTGCGGCCTGCGTCCAGTGCGGGAGCGCAGGGCCTACGGTGCGCGCGCCATCTTGGCATTGTGGTTGAGATTTTTTTAATTAAAAGTCTGCCTCCGAGGATGTCAAGTACTCCCGTATTTTTGCCATTCTTCTTATCTCTATGGCAACGAGAATATTTCAACATTTACATGGACGTCATATTCTTTGCTAATGTACTTTCCGAACTGCGTGTTTGCCGAGGAGGGACCGCGGGATGCTGGCCGGGAGGGGTTGCCTAGACAACCATGGGCCAAAGACGTCCTCACCGGCGGCATTAAATGCAAGCTTTAAATTAATTCACCCACCTATGTTTTCCTGGCGTATGTTGTTAATTGAAATAATAGCGATGACCTTCCACGTGCGCTGAAGCACCTGTCCTATTAAGTCGTCTGTGCTATTCCCTTAAGTGCACTCATCTATCAGGTAAGTCTAGCGTGAAATGGGGGGGAACAGAAGACACTCACAGCTCTCGGCTGTGTATTGACTGGTGGTGACGGGAGGCAGCTTTCCTCTGTCAGCCTCCAAATGCTGGCAAGAGCCATCTTTGTTTCACAACTTCATGGGTCTCTGCTCCTCTGCCTGCGGGTCCGCGGCGCCTGCAGCCCGTCCGCCGCTGGCACCTGGCTCAGGAGGCAGCGTTGCCGCTGACACGTCCCAGCATGTCCGCCTGCCCGTGGTCTCCCTGGCGCCCGGGCAACAGCCCCCTTCTGCCCGCTGCTTCTCGGGCATGAGCGCCCAGCAGGAGGAGCCTGCTGGACTTTCCTCCCCAAAGAAACCCCTGTGCGTCTGTACACGGTGTGAGTGCAGAGATGTGGAGAAGGAAGTCCCCTCGCCGGGGAAGTGGGCGCACAGTCCCGGGTGTTGGTGACACTTTGCCTCTGAAGAGCACTCCACTTGGGAGCACCGATTAAATGTAGAAGACCGTGAGTTCGGAAGTTCAAAGAGCATCGAAGCACGTATTTATGTGATTCCGATTGTAAAATCCCACCCGCCATAGAAACGGTAACTGGCGGGCGCCCACTGGGTGCAGGTCTGAGCCGTCTAGGAATTTGGTCCCTTCCCCTGAAGTCTAGACACAGGACTGGGTGGCCCTGGAATGGCCTGTTCCGACGTGATGGTCGCAGCCCAGGGCAGGCTTGCTCTAAGGAGACGGAGGGTCAGGCCCCCTCACTGTGGACTGGTGACCGTGACCAGTGTGTCCCTGCATCTCCGCAGGCCTGTGCTTTTGAGAGGAGGAGGCTGGAGGGAGAGGGCAGAGACCTGTCCCCACTCCCCGTCCCGTGAGCAGCCCGCACGCGCGAGTGTGCGGTGGCTCGGCCTTCTCGGTGCCCTGCATGTGTGATCCAGAGCGGCATGTGTCTACCTGTCACCCGGCATCCCCAGCTGCAAAATGAAACAAAAGCAATGGGCTGAAAAGCAACCCCATCCCAGCAAGTTTGTAGGGCTCTGTTTGGAAGGAACTTCCGTTGCCCTGACTGTGCCCGCCACACGCCCTCTGGAATGTGCACTGATGTCCGCGGCCTGTCCTGGTGTCTCCAAGTCACTGTGAACGTGACAGGAGAGAGAGCGGGACTGGGCTCAGTGTCAGGTCACCAGCCTCCGGACCAGCTGCCCCTCCACGTCTCTCCGGCCCAGCCTGACGTCAGGGGGGCCGTGCCCCGCGGGGGACACCTCGCCGGCCCCTTCCGTGTCGCACCTGGTGCAGGTCGAGCACAGCCCGGCCCAGTGGCTGGGTGTCTGCCCCACGGGGAGCCCCGGGGTGCGGCGGGGGCGGGCCGTGCGGGGCGCTGCCTGAGAGCGGGGATGATCGCACGCCACGTCCTGGGATAATTGCTCTAATGGCTTTCTGACTGCTGATGCTGAAGGCCGCACCAGGAGGGCTTTTAAAATGATGACTTTAGCTTTATAGCTGCCATAGGACTGTCTTCTCATGTGTCTGATTGAGCAGGGAGCTGGCCGAGCGTGGTCAGAGCAAACTCGCCGGCGAGAAGTCACGGGCATGGCTTTTCACGGGCACTTCAGTACTTTTGGGGGTCTGGCTTTTGCTACGAGGGTCTGGTCTTCTTTCTTGATGGCTCATCAGAAGTTGGCAAAATGTTCCTTCTCTTGAGGAGGGATGAACCCCCCTATCCCCAGTTTAAAGCCCCTCTTCCTCCTTTTAAAATAATTGCTTATCGTTGTGGCCATGCTCCCATTAATTAATTAATGACATTGGCTTCGATGCCATGGTGATTGCAGGCGGATCTGCTGCCAGGAGGCATTAACTAAGGAAAGGGACAGGCACTTACTTCCAGGGCACGTGTGGAAAACTCTGGAAGCAGGGACTGTCCTCCGCCCTTCGGACGCACATCACTCCCGAGACAGTGAAGTGTAGCCAGCGGGCTGCAGCAGGGACGCGTCACTGCGCGCGGGTTTGAATGCATCTCTGCCTGGTGACGCCCCCGCGTAGGAGTCTGTGGTTTGTACTCGTTTGTTCTTTTATTGTGCTTTTCCGTTGAAGGCCCAGGGCTCTGCAATGTTCGTTGTTTCAGGCGGCGCCCAGAGCATCATCTGTGAGCACCGGTCCAGCCCCCACCATCGCGTCTTTCTTCACACGATTGACCCTCATCTGCAGGTGTGCCTGCCCCCGTCCCTTCTGAGAGCCTCGAATCTGGGCCTGGACATGGAGGGTCCTTTTTTGTTGGAGTTTGGTCATTTGCTCCTTGTTTTTTTGATGCTGCACATCACGACATCATAGAGTGTCTGTGCCGAGCACGGTGGGACCTCATCCTTTTGACGGCTTCATAGTGTCCACGTGCCTAGGCCACGTCTTCTCTAGCCTCTCACCCGTCTGGGGGCAGCTGTCTCCTTCAGCTGCGGTGCCGTGTGGTGGAACAGCAGGTGGGCGTTGGAGGGAAGGTCACTGCAGGAGAAAGCCGACTCCTGGATGATACCAAATCGGGAACTAGATTAAGAGTCAGAATAAAAATGTTAGACCATTTCTAAGTAAGTAATCGGGCACTTGGAGAAACCAGGGAGTTTGCATCCGGTGGAGGCCAGAATCTTCTCCAGGAGCCTGCTTCTCAGCGTCCGTCCGTCCGTCCGTCCGTCCGGCGGAAGCAGAAAGTCCGTGCGCTGGGTGTTGGCGGCTCCAGCCACATTCCTGGTGATAAGTGATGGCTCATGGGAAACAGGAAGTTTTGGTTTCAAATGAGGTCTTTCATTTTCCTTTTGAATTTGCTAAGTTCATTATTGCTTCCCAGTGATTTCGCCCATACCTTTGTATATTTAATTTCCTTTTTAATAGACAAACTGTCGGGGGAGGTCACCCAGAGCATTATTATTCATAGGGATGTTTATATCACTCAGATAAATATCATAGAGAATTATGTACGGGGAGTATATTTATTACATATACAACAGAGAAAAACAACAGCGTTATCAAGTGAATGCGTGTTATATTTAAATCACGCGATAGAGATCACCAGTCGCCAAGTTCTTCCTCTGTGTTATGGAATTAGAATATACAGACAGGCAAATTAATATTTAAACTCTCTGTATACTTTTGAGAATCCATAATATGCATGACAAAGAGAGAGGACTTCGGCCACGCTGGGGGTACGATGATATCACACACGACTCACGGCAGGAGGGCTGTGAAGTCACGCCGATGCCCCAGGGACAGTGATACCTCAGCTCTGAAGATAATCCCATTGTTATGAAGCGCTTTGTGGCCAGGTCCTTGGTGGGCACCCTATAAAGTACTTGAAACAAAACAATTGATGAGCTTCAGGCGGGCGCTAGGAAATCAAGACGACGGATAGGCCCGCCGCGCTTAGGTTAACAGGATAATTACAGCAAGCGGAAGACATGGGCGCGATCTTTCTCTCCTCGGAGGCGGCGCTGCAGATGAAACCCGCACTGGATCCGCGTCGGAGCCGGCAGGCCGTGTGGGCCGGGAGGTCTGCGTGCCCTGCTCCGTGCTGGGACAGGTGTGAGACAAGGCGTGGGGTGTCCGGTCGGGACAAGGGGAGGGCATCTGCATGACTCCAGTTCTGCATTCAGGTTTCCACCGGTTTCCTGTCTACGCCTGGAGGGTCTGCAGGTGACACAGGCCAGTCACCCCCTCCGCCCACCAGCTTGGTCCGCTGCCACTGTGCCTTCCGGCTTGGTAGAAGGGTGTTTTCATCTTCTCTTTCACGCAGCAAGAGGACAGACATTAAGAAGCGGTGCTGCCAGCAGATGACGCTGAGCTCAGAGACAAGTAGCAGGAGCTCTGAGGGTCCCTGAGTTCGGGAACAGGACCGGTTTCCACCTCTGCAGCAGGAGAGTTCTCACCGTGTCTTCCTGGGCAGACCCTCGACGGCCAAACTGGCCCCTCCTGGGTGGCAGTGTCCTGACTGACCCAGGCCCTTAACTCCTGGGGACAGCGGGTCGCTCAGACACCATCACAAGCGGTCCCTTTCTTTTGGAAGGAAGTATTGGACCCCCAGGCAGCCAGCCGGGCGTCTTTTCGGGGTGACTGCTGCCTGGTGCAGGGGCCACACCCCCCTCAGAGCCGCCTCTGTGACTGGCTCCTGACCCGGTCAGCTGCCCTCAGTCCCTGCAAACCCCCCGACGTCCTCTTTCCTTCTCGAGTTCAACCAGTAACAATCCGAGTATAAAACAGGGCTGTCGTGTTCAGTACACCTGCGCTCCTGCTGCCTGACGCGTGACTTCTAAGATCGTCTTTAATAAGCGTCGGTGGGCCCCACCAGCCGGGCGGGACTGTGTGCCAGCTCCTCATCCGGTCTCCAGACGAACCCCCAGGTGCGTATTCGCATTTACGTTTTAAAAGGCGAGCAAAGAGATGTACGGTTAGTGTTTTGTCCTTACAGAATGAAGGGCCATGTGAAAGGCGCGTCTGTGCTCAGTGTCTCGTCTGGTGGCTCCGAGTCACCTCCCCGTCCCCAAACTTCTCCCACGACACGCAGCTGCCCTAACAGGGCTTCGGGGGCCCAGCAAGACCGTCACTCTGTCCTCGGCCACATCCACTGCAAGGCTTTCTGCCAGAACCCGTCGAGGACCTTCCCTGACACGTTCATGTGGCCTTATTGGCACACACTGAACCAGGTGTGCGTGTGCGAGCGTGAGCACCCATGTGTTCCAGGGGCGTGGCGTGAGCACGCGTGTCTGCTTACAGGGCAGGGGGAGCCCTTCCGAGCCCACGTGTGCCCGCTGCTCTGCTTCACTCGCCGCAGGGAAGCTCACCGCACCGGCTCCGTGTCCCCATGTCCCCGGCTCCGCCCACTGCCCCCCTTCCCTCGTCCCCGTTCCTGCTGGAATCACACACGCCTGCGCACCCGGCTCACACACGTGCCAGTGCACACACGTGCGCACACCCATCTGTCTTCTGAGACCCCTTTTCTCCTGGAAGGCGCCTCGCTACTGACCCCTGATTCCCGGTCGCGGGCCAGGGATGGGCCCACAGGAGGGCATCCGCAGAGACCCAAGCACGTGGGCCACAGACGTGTCATGTGACATTCAGGCGGGGAGGCGGGGGAGGCAGGAGACCGGGATTCTGTGAGCCCGAACAGAGCAGGAAAATCAATTTACCTCGTCAATTGTGAGCCATGCTGCTGATTTCCCCTTTGAGAAAATAACCATCTTCTGACTGTATTTATTCATTCAACCACAATTTATTGGGTATTGAGACTGCAGCATCTGTATTTGGGAGAAAAACTCTTAAGTGGCTCTTCAAAGAGCTGAAAGGGGCCAAATCGTTTATTTGGGCTCGAGTATCAGTCACCGTGGCTTCACGGTGGCAGGATGGGCTCCGAGACAGGGCCTGACGCCGGGTCGTGAAGCAGAGTCGGCTCTGGGGCAGCGGCGGGTCTTGTTTCAGCCGAGAGTGAGAGCAGCTGACGGAATTCCAGTTTCCTGCCCGTCGGGGCTGGCACCCCCCGCCCGAGAGGGTGGCCCGCCCTGCCCGCTGAGATATGGCTCATGCACACAGGCACACGCCCCTCACACACGCTCACTCACACATGCACACACACATGCTCATGTGTGTACATGTGCAGACACACGAAACCCCACTAAAGGCACACACATTTGTCTGCACAGCACAGAGGGCGCGTGCATTCATGCAAACACACAGTGTAGCTGTGCACCTGCACACGCATGCACACATGGGGGCACCCACTAAAATCCCCCTAGAAGCCCTGCCCACCCTGCCCACAGGCCAGGGCCACATCTAGGGCAATCCCTCGGGAGACATGGGGTTGCTCTCCCCAGCACTTGGCCCCACAAAGCAATCGTTCTATTGACAAGGAGGAAGGATGCGCCCCACGGCCGCTTTCTCCTTGCTCTGAAAGGTCTTTGGCAGCCGACCCAGCAGGAGGGAGGCAGAGAGCATGGCTGCAGCAGCTGGTCCTCGCCTCTTCACGCAGCTTCAGAGTACTGCCCTGTCCTCTGGTTCTGTGACTCCAGGAAACACTCACGCGTCCAGCCATCTGGAGGAAGGGGTGGGGCTAGCTCCAGGGAGGTCTGTGCAATTGATGGAAGGGGGTCAGAGGGCACTGAAGACCCTCTGACCCAGAGAAGGTTCTAGAATGGGCGGGCATTGGGAAGCCAGGGTGGCTAAGCCCAGAGCACAGGCAAGGTCCTCAGCTGTGACTGGCCCACGGCACGCGGCTCTGAGGGTGCAAGGGTGAAAGGGTGCGGCCCCTGCAGCCTGAGGAGCTTCTGGAAATCCATGATGAGAGACTGTCTCTGGAGTCTGACAGCGTCTGTGATGGTTACTCGTGTCTCCATGGTAGGACTCCCCTGTGGGTTAGCAACATCGCCGGAAGAGACCCGGGCATGCCCACATTCGCACCTATTCTGCTGGCGCAGCTGCCACTGTAGGACTGCCCGTCAGTGCTGGATGATGGACGTGACCAGAGCTGGCGGGCCGGCCCCAGATGGCCACACCTGCAGGCACCAGACTCTGACAGGCAGACCTACCCTTTCCAGCTCATCTACAGTTGCCAGACTGCGACACTAGCAGCTCCTTTTGTTCTGTCCCCCAAATCTACAGCCTTCTCCTGAGAATACAGTGAGAGAAAGAGCCTGAGATGGAATGAGGTGGACTTCTGAATATCGCATAATCACTACAATGGATGAGTGGATGGATGGCTGTGTGGGTGAATAGATCATGCGTGGGTAGGTGGCTGGTGGCTGGTGGGTGGGTGGGTGAATGGATGTGTGAGTGGTTGGATGGATGGATGGATGAATGGGTGGGTGGGTGGTGGACAGACAGATGGGCAGGTGAATGAGTGGGTGGGTGGGTGGATGGATGGATGGGTGGGTGGATGGATGGATGAATGGGTGGGTGGGTGGTGGGTGGATCGATGGATGAATGGGTAGGTGAGTGGTGGACAGATAGATGGGTAGGTGAATGAGTGGGTGGGTGGGTGGATGGATGGATGAATGGGTGGGTGGGTGGGTGGTGGATGGATGGGTGGGTGGATGGACGGGTGGGTGGATGGATGGATGAATGGGTAGGTGGGTGGTAGACAGGTAGATGGGTAGGTGAAAGAGTGGGTGGGTGGATGGATGGATGGATGGATGTGTGGTTGGATGGATGGTTGAGTGGTTGGATGGATGGATGGGTGGTGAATGGATAGATGGGTGGGGAGACAGATGGGTGGACTGAAAGATATATAGGTGCTAGGTAGATAGGTAGATACACATAGATGATAGATAGGGAGGGAGGGAGGTAGAGACAGGTGGGTAGGCAGGTAGAGGAGCGATAAATGGGTTATAACTGGTAGATGAGCATGTAACTTGCTTCTTACTCTTCCATGTGACTCCCCCGCTGGCTGGGTGGGGCCGGGACTGCTCTGTTCACACACTGCGAGCTCTGGAAGGAGCGTCACTCTGACTGGTTTCTGCACCCGGCTGCCCTGCACAGCAGGGACACAGGGCTCTGCCAGGAGCAGTGGGCCGAGGAACACCCCACACGGTGAGACTGGAGGGCAGTGGGGGTGCACCGAGGATGCAGGGAGCCTGGTGAGGAGTGAGACGCCGCCCCCACCGAGAGCAGGGGTCATGAGAATCTGCTCTTTGGAAAAATGCTCCCTAGTTCCGGGAGCCCCAAACTGTTTCCCCAGGGTGGGCTGTGACAGGGAGGTAGCTGAGGGTGACGCGTCAGCACCAGTGGGGCGCACAGGGAGGGTCGCAAGCAGGTGAGTGGGGACATGCACGGTGGAAATGTCACGGGAAGCACCGGTGTGGCATGTCCCTCACTCCCGCCACTCAGGCCGCTCCCTGTGCGTCTGTGTGCGGTGGGGTCGCTGTGCCTGCCAGACGTCAGTCCCGCTCACTGCCAGCCCTTGGTGGCGCTGCAGGAGCAGGGTGCAGCGTCCGGAGGACAAGCCGAAAGGCTGTCACTGACTCCCTCCACTGGGACGGCGTCTGACGGAGGATCGTCGCGAGCCCTGCACCCGTCTGCAGTCAGAGAGCAGCGGCTGTCCCAGGGCTGCGGCCGGCGTCCTGGTGAAACGGTCCCTCGGTGGAGAAGGACCGTGCGCTCCAGTCCTGGGTGTTCTTCAGGCTGAGGGGCTGCGCCCGGAGCCCACGGCGGCCGGGAGACGTCGGGAAGAGGCCGCGGGGCCGGCCGGCCTCGGTGGCGCAGCGAGGACCCGTGTGCACGCGGCGGTGGAGCGGGCCAGCCTGTGCCTGCGACCCGCAGTGGTCCCCGTCTTCACCGGTCGGGCTGCTCCCTGGCCCTCGGGGAGTCACCGCGGCGTCCGGGCCGTGTCGCGCAGGCTCCGTGACCTGGGTGCGCGCCGAGTGTCCGGCTCCGCGTGGAGGCCTTTCTCTGTGGAGTCCTCCGCCACACAGCTGGGTCCTGGGCCAGACGGGCGGCAGCAGCAGGGCTGGCAGGGCCCGGCACACCCACCGCCCGGCCTCGCCCCTCAGCTGCCTCTGCGGGTCACAGGCGGTCCTGGCACGCGCACAGGGACAGCCTGAGGCCTCCGGGCTCCGCCGGGCAGGATGAGGCCACGCCCCTACGATGAGACCACGCCCCTACGATGAGACCACGCCCTCCCCGAAGGGACCACGCCCCCAGACGAGACCACACCCCGCTATGAGCCACGCCCACGAAGAGGCCACACCCTCTGGCGTGAGGCCACGCCCCACGACGAGACCGCACCCCCACGGCGAGGCCACGCCCCGACGAGGCGACGCCCTCTGCGATGAGGCCGCTTTCACACGGAAAGTCCCGCTCACCGGGCCGTGATGCCATCTGTGATCCGGCTGCACCAGGGAGGTCCGCGCACCATCTGCCTCCCGCTCCCACTTCTGCAGAGTGGGGCGCAGTCAGCCTGTCGTGAGGACGTGGGCGCAGGGACACCAAGACGCACTTTCCAGGTGCCCCGGGCAGGCATCTCCGGGTGCTCAGGAGCAGCGGTGAGCACTGCCCTGGACCAGGACCGAGGCCCGGGAAGCCACCGCGTGACCCCCTCACACCGGGGCAGCCTCGGGATGGACGTGTCCTGGGACGCCTGTGAGCTTCGTCTGACACGGAGATACGGAAGCATTTCTATAAACCCGATTTAAAGACACCCTGTTCACCAGCCCCTAGGAGCCAGTGGCCTCTGGAGATGACAGATGGCATCGGTGAGAGGAAACACGGAATCGTAGACACAGCTTCCAGTGCGCGGCTGGGTGGGCAGTTCTCAAGGTCCTGGGTTCTGCCGTCTCTGGAGGCAGCGCCTCAGACCTGCTAGTGACGGATGACCCATCGGACTCCTGTCATCCCTTCCACCGCAGAGGGGGCCTGCAGGCCTGGCCGACGTCGCCGGCGCCAGCACGAGCCCCGTGAGGCAGGAGGAAGACGTGCGGACTTTCCCGGAGTGTTGCAGACCGTCCCTGAGGGGAGCCCGGGGCGCCGTCCTGGGTTCTTCCCGGCGGCTCCCTAGGACCCCAAGTGGGGGTCCCTCGTTCTCTGCATCCCAGAGGGTGCGTGTTAGGGGGCCCCCTGGCCCCTGTGCTGGAGTAATTTGCATAGCAGTGGCCCAGCCCCAGATGCTCCGCCGTGAAGTCGCAGAGGGAGTCACGCTGTCAGCCCGGTGAAGGGCTGGCCATGACTTTCACTTCTCACTCGTATCGCGTCTTAGTGTCACGCTCAAGTGTAACTGAATTCACAGTAAGAGCTGAGGGAGCCACGATGCTGGGTGGGAGGAAAGGCTCTGGAGGGAGAGGAGCCTCGGTTAATGCCCTGAGCGGAATGAGGTCGAGGGTTCGTCTCCCCGGTTTGTTTCTTTTTTATAAAATATAAATGAAGGGGAAAACAGCTTCTTTCAAGTGTAGAAGCGAAGCTCCGAGCCTGGTGCTGTCAGCCCTGAAGTGGCATTTAGTGTCGCTGCAGTCCCGGCGGTGTGGGGCGGCCGGCTCGCCCGGCGTGCAGCACTCGTGACATTTTTGCACACCCCGAGGACACAAGGTGGAGGCGTCATTTACGTTTCTCTCTGGGTGTCCAACAGTGAGTGATGTAAATATTTTATTAGGCAAACCTGCAGGTTTCTGAAGATTATATGTCTTATCAAGTTGACCCTTATAATTATGTTGTCTTCCGCAGCCACGGGATCTCCTCTAATTTCTTGGTTCTTTGGTAAATACTGAGCCCCGAGATAGGTGTGCCCTGCACACAGCACTGTACCCCAGGCCCCTGAGCAGACGTCGGAGGAGGAGGAGGAGAAGAAGAGCCTTAATTAGGAAGGATCAGAATCCCCCCTTTCACCCCACTTGGCATCTCCCCTCCACAGCTTCAGGCCGACCTCCCTTCACTTTACAGGGAACTTTCCTATGAAGCCTCCTCCGGGTGCTCGACCCCCCACCCCAGCATTCTTCTCATCATTCTGGTTTCAGCCTCGTGGCCCCAGGGGCACAGCCATCAAAGTGCCGCACGCCTGGGCCTGTGGTGTGGACGTCGGCTCCGCGTGGGGCAGCGCCGGGCGGGAGCAGCCCCTTAGCCCCCGAGTGTGCACGGGAGGGCGGTCACAGGTCACTGGTCGCCCTTGGGGTGGCCTCTCATCTCCGCCAGGGCCGCAGCTCAGCCCACACGCAGCGCCGTGGCGCTAATGGGCCGCCCCTGGGGGTGCCGGCAGGCCCTCCTCGGGCAGTGCGGCCACTCCTGTGTGTGGGCTGTCCTCCCTCCCGCCCTTCTGTGTCTCGGCTCACACTCACAATGGCCCCAGGCGGGTCTCAAGAGAAGCGACCAGGAGCTGAACAAATGGCATCCCCGGCCACACTGAGCTCTGCGATGGCGCCCTGAGAGGGGACATTGTGGCTGGGTGGCAGCCAGAGGGACACTGCCGGCCCACCTCCTGAGGCCGCCCTGTGCCAGCTGTGTTGAGGGACCCTTGTCCCAGGTCTGGGTGAACTGAGCTGGTCCTGACAGGAGGACGGCGGGCTGGCATGCCCACCCTGGCAGGGACACCCTGACGAGGGCCAGAGGGGGCTGCGGAGGTGCGAGGACACGGCCCCCAGGAGAGGCAGAAGCTGAATGGCCATGGGGGGCGCTGTGTGTCCTCTGAGCAGACCCCTCGAGGGCAGCAGACGGCCATCAGGAGCTGGAGCACTGCTTGCTAGTGGGTGTGGGTGTGGGCGCGGGCGTGCTCCATTCTTCGGGGCCACCAAGGACAAGGTGTGGCCCCTGGCCGAGCTCAGGGGCTGAGGAGCAGGCAGACGCTGGGCTGGGCGCGGCCGCGCTGTGGCTGCCTCAGACATACCGGGCGCCAGAAGGCCTGAGCTGTGCGTGCAGCCGGGCTCAGCGCCCTCCTGGGGCTGCGACCCGTGTGCTGGCGTGGCCGGAGGGAAGCAGGTATGGTGACACAGGGTGGAGCGGAGGTGGCTGGGCTGCTGGGAAGAAAGCCACAAGGACCCGTCTCGGCTCTCTCGGTTTGGGACTGAGAGTTTGCTCCCGAAGAGCTGAAGCAGAGACAGTGACACGGTCAGCTTGCAGACCCGCCCCCCGTGCACAATGCTCGGTGAGGGCAGAAAGGATCTTGCACGAGGGACATGGTGCACGCGGAGCTGGCCCGATGGTCGCTCGTCAGCTGGTGGCCGGTGTGCCACGCAGACATGTCACTGTCCACCAGAACCCAACACATCCCATGACTGAAGCACCATTCGTTGAGCAGTTTCCTTCTCAGCTGAACGGTGCTCATGCTTTGGTCACAAACCCAGGGGCAGACACGGCCTGGTGGAGTAGCAGTTTGCTCAGCTGCCTGCGGCCGGTGCAGTCCATGTCCGTGCAAGGGCGGGGGTTCACAGCCAAGATGGAAACTAAATAAAACAGATGTGCAGAAACCCACTGGTGATCGCTGCTCGCTGCTGGTTCCGCTGCCCCGTGTCTGCCGGCACGTGCTGCCCTGAAACCGGCACATCGACTCCTCCCGCTTCCTTCTTTTTCAAAGGGTTGTCTTCCTGCACAGTTCCCTTTTGCACACATTTTAGAATCAGCTCGTGTGTATTTACTGAAAACATTTCAGGGGCTTGGCTACAGTAGTTTTAAGCCTTTAGATTTATTTGGGGGAGAGCTGACATCTTTCGTAGGATTGGTCCCCGCAAATTGTTCAGAGGCACCTTCTCCAAGACGCAGGCGGACTTTTTCCAGCACATGTCACCTCGGTGTGTGGAACTAAAGGCTCGTCATGGCCCAGAGTTGTTCCCCTGACCGCCGTTCCCTGCAGAAGGAATCACTCCCGAAACAGCCTTTTTATCAGAGTCCTGTCTTCAGGCAGAGAAAAGCTGTAGAAGCCAGGTTTTGTCTGATAAAATCCCCCTCATGTGACACTCCAGATGCCTCTCCCACCCTCAGCTCAGTACGTAAATCCTGGGTCAGGTCTGTTGGCCTTAGAAACATAGAGCCACACCGATTTTCCATCCACATGTCCTTGCAATTGGTCTCTTTTAACTAATCTGTCTGCTGTTAATGTGTCTGTTGGTCCCGCTGTATGAACCTCAGAGGGAGGGGGGTTCTTCTCAGTCTGATGCTGGGCTAAGTCTTCTAGTCCATAAACACAGTCCGCCTCTCCCATTATAGGGTTTTTTCTTTCTCTTTTTTCATCATTTTCTAATTTTCAATAAGCAGACCCTGCATATGTTTTTTTCCCCCTTTGGAATAATTGAAATAGTATTATATTTTTTCTTTTTGATTTTCTCTCTTGTTTATTCTTAACCATTGATTTTTTTTATATCTCTCTTATATCCCATGACCTGATGAACACACTTACTAACTAAAAGTTTTATAGATTCCTTAGGGTTTGTACTTGAACAGTCGTATCATCTGTGGACATTGGTCATTTCCCCTCTTCTATCGGTGTGCCTTTTATTTCTCGTTCTTGTCTTATTGCACTGGCGAACTTCCGTCCCTGGGCTTGGTAAGAGTGGTGGCAGCAGGCATACTTGCTTTGTCTCCAGCTTTAGGGATAAAATGTTCAGACTTTTGCAGTTAAGTATGATATTCTTGGTGGGTTTTTGTAGGTGGTGCCCCCCCCCACTTTAGGTTTAGAAGTTTCTCCTTTATCCTGAGTTTGCCCAGATTTCTTATAATAAATGGGTATTGAATTTTTTCAAGTGCTCTTTCTGTATCAATTAATAAATGCATGATTTTTGTTCTGAAGTCTGCTGCTGTGGTGAGTTACACTGATTCATTTTTGAATATTGAGTCAGCTTTGCACACTTGGGCTCATCTCCCTGGGTCATGACATAGCAGCCTCTGTGTGTATCACTGGGCTCAGCTGAAATGCTTCCGAGTAGCTGACATTTAAGTTCCTGAGAAATAGTGATTGGTGTTTTCTTTTGTCTCTGGCTGGTTTGAGTTGATACTCAGTATCGGAATAATACTAGTCTCATAAAACGAATTGGGAAATTCTCCACTTCTGTTTTTTTGGGTTGCTCGAGGAGGTTGTGTAAAACGTGTTCATTCTTTGCATGCTTGTAAAATTCTCCAGTGATACCATCTGGGCATGGAGATGTCTTTCTCTGGACTCTTTAAGTGACAGCTTCATCTTTAAATACATTGTGAGACTGCATTGTTTTTTCATTGTTGAAAACAAGGGTCAAATATTGATAATGTCTTGGGTGGGAAGCACGGGCGCGTGGGCAGGAAAGGGAATAAGTATTGTGTTGTCCGAGGCTGCATCCTCACCCAAAAGGCATGTTGGCTGGACCACCACGAGATGTGGGAGCTTATTCTTGTTTTTGAGCACCTGCTCCACAGGCGCCCCTGCCACGGAGCCCCTGCCACGGCGCCCCTGCCACGGAGTCCCTGCCACGGTGCCCCTGCCACGGAGTCCCTGCCACGGCATTTAGAAGTGTGTTTCCAAAGTCCATTCCTTTCCTTGAGTTTGTTATGAGAGAAGCAGGCATCTGCCCGGCTGACAAATAGAGGCTGAAACTTTAATTCCGGGATGGCCCCACTTATGTGAAGGGAGGTGTTAAACCATCCATGCTCCACAGGCAAGTAAATGGGGGGCTCCTGGGGCTGCCTGTGCCGGCAAGGTGCACTGACCAGGAGGCCTCGGGCCGTGCACTGCAGCCTCTGTGGGAGCAGAAGCACTTTTTCTCTGCTGGGCTGCTTACAGGGGATCATTTCCCATGGGGACCTAGAAAAAATCCTTGCTACCAGGTAATGTTTATAAAAGGGTTCAAATGCATCTTTTAGACACACAGCTTTAAAAAAAATGAGTTGGGAAGGAGCAGTCAGTTATGGCATCCAGGCCTTTGAAACACTAATTTGTCCCACAGAAGAGTGCGCGTTTCGCTTCTTCCACTGCAGCGTCTCAGTGAGCAGTGCGGCCCCCCACAGATGTGGTCTGAGCGTGCGGAGCTGTGGCAGCGAGTCTGCGGGACCCTCGGGGGCACACGCGCTCTGCTGTGTGAGGCAGGAGGTGGCTCGGCTCTGTCTGCAGGGACGGGGAAGGACCCCGCTGCCTGGCCGTCCTGGGGCTCGTCCACGAGACAACTATTGTCTCGAGACGCATTGTTGCTGGCGTGACTGCGTGACGGCGTTCTGGGGAGGGCAGCGCGTTCACCGCTGGCTTCCCACAGCGGTGGGGGCCCCCTGGGCGCCAGCACTGCAAAACAGCGCATTCCGCCGCCGTGGACGATGTATCTTGGGGCTGCTATTTATTTTACCTTCAAAATGTGCGAAACACTGCTGATCCTTTTATTTCTTAAGGGATGAACAATTGCAGCATTAAGAGACGTTTAAATAATGCTTAATTTTTAAAGCAAGAGAGCGAGACAAATGGATATGCCTTCAGATCAGACTTCTGGTTTTTTTAAGTTAATGTGTGATATTAGCCTATTAAACGGCATTCTTTTATTTGATATACTCTCTATCCCCATTAGACGTCATTTCCACTGATGTTTTGTATTGTTTGCATGTTAGCGCGTCTCGTTTTAAACTACGGGGGCTGGAGGGGAAAATAATTAGATTTATGGCTTTGTACTTTTCATGCCTGATTTCAAGGTCTATTAAAAACGAACTCATGATATGGCACACAGAAGGCCATTATCTGCTCAAATCTGGTTTTCAAAGCGGACCTTCTTCTTCAGCGATTTTTCTGAAGTGGGAGAGAGCCGGGTTTGCACAAAGCAGGCAGGCCGTCCGGCGACCGCTCATTGGCCGCAGCTCCCACAGGACAGCTGATGGCCGGACCGCCTGTGCCGAGTTGCGGGCGGGGCCTGCGCCCCAGGAGGCTCCGGGGCAGGACCGCTGGGCAAGTGCGCGGCGGTGGTGCCAGGCCCCGCCGTGGACCTCAGAGCAGCCCAAGGACGGCCGGGCTGGGAGCCGGACGCCAGGCAGCGTCCAGTCTGCGGGTGATTCCCGGCCGTCTCCCGGGATGAGATACTATGGCGCTCAGCCCGGGTGGGTTTCAGGCGCGGTCAGCAGGGACTGCTGTGCTGGGGGCGGGTCACTTCCACTTTTGAAGTCTGTTGCCTCGGCTTTAAAATGTGGGACACCTTCCTTTTCTTTCCACCTCGTGCTTTCTCTGAGCAGACCTTTCATGCCCGTGCCCCACAGGAGCGTTTCGAGTGCCCGCGGCTTCTCTCTTTCGCCCTAGATCCTCTGTTTCTCACACAGACCCTTTCTGTGTTTAAGCAGAGGCTGGGGAGGACATGGTTAAACTGGCAGGCGCTGGTGTCTGGTCCCACACACGGGCGCGCCTGGGGGTTCACGGCCCACACCTGCTGCCCCCCGAGTTCTTGCCACGCGATGGATGGAGGGCAGGGACCGGGTGGCGGCCTCTGGCCTCTGTGTCTGGATTGGGAGCTGCCTTGGAATCTGACTGCCACCATGTCCCTTGGGTGGGGTGTCTCTGGAGCAAGCTGTCACCTGTCTGGCACATGCAGGCTTCGCTGTGGAATGTGTCCTCACAGCTCCGGGGACTGTGGTCACTCATGGTCCTGCCCAGACCCCTGGAGGCGGGGCTCCCCGATCCCCAGGCAAACGGCTCTCCACCCCGGTGCGGTCTTCCCAGCTCCCCAAGGGCTCCCTTTAGGGTGGACGCCCACCCTGCAGCCCGCCGTCCGTAGTGAAGATGGAGTCGGGAAACCTTCCTCCGACGGTGGCCTGGGCTCACTCAGGACCCGGCCACACACCCAGTGAGCAGCACGACCCCGCCTTCTCCGCAGCGCCTCTGCCGGTGTTCAGGTGTGGCGTTGGAAGTGATTGCATTCCCCGTCAGGTAGATGAACATTGAATTTCAAAATAACTCGATGCCTCTTACAAGCTAAAAATAATTTTTTTTTTAATTTAAAAATCAGCGTCTTCAAGGAGAGCTGTCACTTCACAGATACCGCTCTCGCTTGGAAAGTCTATTTGATGAGATCCCTTCAGCTCGAGGAAGCATTCTTCGGTCGTGACAGGAGGTGAATGATATTTGCAAAATGACTTCCGCTTTTCCCCAGCGGTGTTAACGTCTTCAGAAACCCACGCCTTCCGACGAGGAGGCCACAGCCAGGCAGGCAGCCCGGCGCCCCGGTTTCTGGCTGTGTGACCCACCAGGGGCCGTGGACCCGGGGTCTGAAGACAACCTGTCTGTAAAATGGGATAATGCCACCTGCACTCCGCCTTCAGGATGAAAGGAAATCACACCTCAATACCCTCAAATCACGTGACTGAAACTTGACACGTGGGGGATTCAGAACAACTCCCTCGGTGCCTTCGATTCTGGGAAAATGTGACAGCGTTCAGGCATTTACTGAACACTCATCCATTAGCACAGTTCTGACTCTGGGTTCTGAACCCTCACAAGGCCCCTCCCAGGTGCCTTTCATCCTCCCGAACCCCTGAGCATGTACAAACCTCGTGAACGAAGATAGCGGTGGTTCACGGGCCTAATCCCGCCTCCGGCAAGGCCACCTCTAGGTAGCAAGATCAACAAATATTTATCAGCTACACAGCGCCCCGCCAGACTCTGTGGAGCCTTTATAGAATTCCCTACAGGACAAGATAAGACGGCCACGCTGGAGCACGCACACCTGTGTGTTCATCCAGGTCTCTGAAAGATAAATACTGTAATCGGGGAGTCAAATATTAGGCAATTATCTGACTTCAGAGATGAGATGATGGATGCAGTCCCTTTCTCTCCAGTTGGGTGATGGATTGAAATCAGAAACAATAATCGTGCCCCAAAGGGGGCTGCATCACTGCAGGCTGGGCGTGAAATGAAGCTCCCTCTGCCTGCTCTTTGGTGGTGTATTTTCCACAAGAAGTTATGCTGCTGCTTGAGCAGACCTGGGCACCTGGCACGCGGTTCCGCGGTTCATCGCCTGTCCTGGCCCTGGGCAGCGGCGCATGGGACTGCACTCAAGTGTGTAGTGGGACAGCGGGCGGGGGACACGCAGGCCCCCAGCCCTGGTGTGAGCCGTGTTCGCCTGAGACTCGGCCTGCCTGCATCACCAGCGTCTCCAGAAGGAGCAGTGCCTGCAAGTCCACACTGAGGAACGGGGACCCAGCCTTCCCTTGTCTTCTGTGAGTGTCTTTGGTGAGGACCCGGCCTGCCAATCTCCGACCATGGCTAACCCAGGTCCCTGGTCCCGGAACAGAACCCGGAGGACCCAGGTCCCTGGTCCCGGAACAGAACCCGGAGGACCCAGGTCCCTGGTCCCGGAACAGAACCCGTTGGACCCAGGTCCCTGGTCCCGGAACAGAACCCGGAGGACCCAGGTCGCTGGTCCCGGAACAGAACCCGGAGGACCCAGGTCCCTGGTCCCGGAACAGAACCCGGAGGACCCAGGTCCCTGGTCCCGGAACAGAACCCGGAGGACCCAGGTCCCTGGTCCCGGAACAGAACCCGGAGGACCCAGGTCCCTGGTCCCGGAACAGAACCCGGAGGACCCAGGTCCCTGGTCCCGGAACAGAACCCGGAGGACCCTCACGAGCGGCCCGGTGGCTTCCTGAGCACGTGCGGGTCACTGGGGGTCCAGGCAGGGTTGCTGGGGCTTCAGCTGAGGACTGTGGGGGAGGCGGACTTTTCCTTCCTCTCTTCCAGGCCTTTGGCTGAACTGAGGATTACATTGATGAGGACAGATGAACAGGCAGAAAACACATTTAATTTTGTGGGTGCAGGAACCCCAAAGAGAGAGGAAGCTCTTAGCAGAAACCAAAGCAGGCAGGTGTTATGCCTGTCACCCAAAGAGACAGCACCGCTGAGAAGGACGAGGACGTTCAGACTCAGGCCAGTGGCTCAGTGTGAAGGTCACCAGGCCTGTCTCCATCCCGTCCCTGTCTCAGGTGACAAGGCCACAGCCTCCGCTCCTGGGGTGGGGCCAGCGCCTCCCCGGGCGGTCACCTCCTGCTTTCAGGGCACAGAGGCGGGGCCGTGTGCTCATCGCAGCTGCTTCTCAGGGCCTTGCATTCAGAGCCGTCAGGATGCCAGACGGGCGCTCAGGGGAAGCGTCTGCCCTCTGAGCTCGGCGTCGCGCTGTTCGGATGAGGTGTTCTTGCAGGGCAGGAAGAGAACGGGGAGCAGGGAGGGAGGTGTGACTCTGGCCCTGAGTCACCACCAGGACACCGGGGTCCCCAGGAAAGGGGCTGGGGATGAGGGTGTAGGAGGACAGGCCCAGGCCACCAGGGCGTGGGAGTGGAGCCTGAGGTCAGGCAGAGGGAGGGAGCAGAAAACCGCCAACCACACAGAAGACCACAGGCACGCGTCCTGACCCCTACAGCAAGGGAGATAAAAGAAAAACAAACACATGGGTCTCATCAAACTACAAGTTTGCATCCAGCGTAAGAGAATGTCGTCAGAATGATGGGGCACCTGCTGCAGGAGATGTGCACCCTCGGCCGTCAGTGAGAGGTCAGCACCCGAGATGGCACAACGAGCTTACACAGCGCGACCGTAAAAATAACCCGACCCGCTGGGCAGCGGGTCCAGCAGATGCACGGAGGACACAGATGGCCACCCAGGACGTGAAAAAGTGCTCTCCTCACGCGCGACAGAAAAACGTCAAACCCGAGTGCGGCATCCCCTCACCCCCATGCGATGACCCACGTCAGAGGCAAGAAGCAACGGCGGCTGGCGAGGCTGTGGCGGAGAGGGCCGTGGCGGGAGAGCAGGCTGGCACAGACACAAGAACAGCTGTCCAGCCTGTGTCTCGTGGATTCTTGCCACTCAGTGTGGGAGGGACTCGAGGGCTGTCTGCTGAGTGAGCTGAGTTGGGAGAACGACAGATTGGAGGACCCACCCACCCCTGGACGCTGGGGACCCGCTACCCAGGTTCTGACACAATCCACTTGAAGAAAGCTCTGGACTCTGGCAGCAGGGCCGAGGACGCCAGAGGGGAGGTGGGGTGGAGGGCTTTACTTACCACTGAAATTGTTTTGCTTCCTTTCTAGTTTCTTTATTTGTTCTTGTTTCTGTTTAATAAAAGCAAAACCAGCTAAGGGAGGGGATCACACGCCCTTAGAGAAGCAGGATGCTGGCAGGCTGGCTCGTGGACGTAAAAGTGGCCCCTTCCCGGGGGAGAGCACAGAGGGGGCGGCGAGGAGAGGGTGGAGGCAGGCGGTCCTGGGCCCTGGGGTGCTGCCTCACAGCCAAGGGCGCCCTTGTCTTGCCACACGTGGGTGTCATCTTTTCTGCTTCTGAAAAATATTCAAATGCTTCAAAAATGCAAATCAAGTCATTGAATGCTTTCGGCCCCCCATCCCTGAGAGCAGGTCAGCTGCCCCCTGAGGCTGCTCAGCCTGGGAGCAGGCTGGTCATACAGGCTGTTTTAAACGGGACAGCAGCCCTTTTTTCCATATTTCTCTACCACCCATCATTTCAATATAAATGTTAATTTTATTCTGTTTTTAATAAACCAGGGCTTTATTTAACGTGGGGTGAAGGGAGCAGTTGAGGTGCTCCAGGACCTGTCTGTTAAGGGGGCCCAAAGCGGCTGTTCCTCGTGTCCTTGCTGGCACTGACTGCTGTAAAGACAGGAGCCAAGGGAAGAGGATCCCCCCACGCTGCATGTGCCTGTTTCCCAAGGGGACAGAACACCGTAGCATGTTCTAGCCACAGCTGAGTACTAAGGGGGTTATCTGGGCTCTGTGGGGTCATCTCTGGCCCTGTGGGGTCATCTCCGGCACTGTGGGGTCATCTCCGGCACCGTGGGGTCATCTCCGGCACCGTGGGGTCATCTCCGGCACCGTGGGGTCATCTCCG
>RJWH01008409.1:0-18182 GCA_004363575.1 Solenodon paradoxus
TTCATTACTTCCTGAACTAAGACATATAAACAGAATATACTTCAATCTGAAGAACATTGTTAGATAGTGGAGAGTAATTGAGACTTCATGAGCAAGGGAGTGACATCATCTTTAAAACAGGGTGTTAGGATTATATCAACCCAATGACAATATACAGAATGTGTTGCAAGGGATAGTGACTGGAGGCAGAGAACATGGTTAGAGATTGTATTTGTTTTAATTTCCATTTTTTTTGGATAGCATATTTAAGTAATAAATACACAAAGCAAAATAGTTAAGAGTAAAGGATATTAATCTTCTACTCTCCTCAACTTTCAGCCCAATTCCTTTGCTAACTATCTTTGATACTTTTTTGTGCATATTTCTGGATAGCTTTTCTTGTATATGATATATGCATGTACTCCTATATTTGTTTATTTGAATAATTGTGGTTAACTGTTCATACTTTTCTGAATATTGGGTTTTCATTTGAGAATATGCTCTGGACAACTTTCCACATATATAAATAGAGAACCAGTTGATTTTTTTCAGAATTACTGAGCAATCCATTCCATGATACACCATTGTTTTATAACCAGTCTGCTTTCCCCCCCTATTTTGATACTTGTTAGAAACACTAGAGTGCCCATTTGTGTACATTTCTTCCATAGAATTAATTTTAGCCTCAAACTTTGCTGTGTGAAATCACTTATTAATTCCTTTTGTTGCACAACAAACTTACCTGTAAAATAAGGGCTATTTATTTGTTTGCATTTTCATGGGTTGGGAATTTGGGTAGGGTACTGGTAGCTTGATTTATCTCTATTCCACATGATGATAGTTGGTCACCTTTATGCATTTTAGGTCTGTTGGTGGGTTGGCTGGAAGCTGCTTGTCCTAGATTGTCTACATCCCTGTCAGGAACTCAATCCAAGAGCTTCTACAGCTAGGAAGACTGGCCCTCTCTTTTTTGCCGCCTAGTCTCTGCATGTGGTGTCTCATCTTCAGGAAAATTATCTCAGGCTTCTTAACAAGTCTGCAATGATCCCAGTGAGTGAGAACAGAAGCTGAAACTCTTCTTCAGACCTAGACTTGGAAGTCAAGCAATGTTAATTCTGCCACATTCTATTGGTCAAAGAAAGCCCATAGCACTCCATGTTAAAAGAGTAAGAATATAATTCACTACTTCATGGAATTTGGTACCAAAGTTATATTGCAAAGACATGTATTTACAGAGATGGAAGGAAATGTGACCTACTTTTAAAACAATCCTCAGAAAAGAATATGCACATTTTAATGTTGATAGATCATTCTAATTAGGACAATATTATAATAATATTGAAGTCACTGTAGGATTATAACAAAATAATGATTCAGATACATTGTTAAGGAAGAGTCAAGAGAACTTGTTAACTTGTTTTGCTATGTGATGATATAAAAGGTTTAGTGTTCAGAACTAGGTTTGTTATGTCATTGCCCAAGTTTTGGATATTAGTACATGGGGACAAGTAGGGCTAATCTGTTCCAAATCCAAATAATATTTGGATTCCCTAAGGTGTTTAAGTACCTCTAATAATAAGGATATCTCTGTCTCTGTTGATAGTCCATTCCACTTTGGGGGAATTCGCTACATGAATCTATCCTGAACTGAGCCAAACTTTGCCTCCCTGAAGCTATAACTCTTAAGTCCTATTTTTGATCAAACAGCCCGGAGAATGTCTTCAGCCGCTGAAGTTGAATATCATGTCCTTCCTTAGTTTTTCTTCTCTAGATTAAATATCTCCAGGTCCTTCATCCATTCCCCAGATAACATCCCTTCCAGACTATTCATCTTCTTTACAGAAAGGCTATGTTGGTATTCCCTGGTTTGTCAATCTCTCTCAAAATCACAGTTCACAAGAATGACCTGAATAATATATAATGAAATAGAACAATGAACCTTTTTTGTCTTTGGACAGTCCATTTTGGTTAATAAAACCAGGACTGTACTAGCTTTTTTGGATGCTGAATTTTATACTTTAATCATTTTTACTTTCAATAAATGAAGAACCTATATGTTGTTGTTTATTTTCAATATGGAACTCTTAGTACTGTGCCAAGAAACAATTTAAAAATCCTGTTTTTCCAAACCAGAGCCTTTTGCCATTTTTCATGTGAAAATCATTTATCTATTAAAGAATAGGCATAATATATTGTCCCAGAATGTGGCATTACCACTACCGGGCCTTTCTAGTCTCAAATAATGATTTATGCATTGCATGCTTTACAAGGGAAGGGAACAACATAAGATGCTCTGCCAAAATGTTTTATCTTGCTTCTTCTCAATGTCCCAAATGATAAAGGAAAATTTGTTATTAGACATTAAGTTTATTGATCATCTTAGTTGTGAATCAGGTATAGTCCACACTAATAAGCAATAATCAGATGATGACCAAGGAACTTGGCTCTCCTAAGCAGGTGTAAAGGAGTGATACCATACTTCTCATACTTTTTCTAAAAAGCAAAAGAAAACTTACCACCATAGGGTTGAAAAACCTTTACAGGCACAAATTAATTGCTTGTTAATATTATCTTTACTATAAAACATCTTTTGTCGAAAACATTTCACCTTCTTTTTCAGTTTAAAATGTTTCACTTGCTGCCTAATGAAAATAATTGGGAGCAGGGAAGGGGTAAAGCATGTGAAAATGATAGTGGTAATGGGAACTAGAACTCTGGTGGTGGCTGGGGTGTGATATACACATTGATGAGGTTGTGAATCTATTCTCCTGAAAATCATACAGTATTATCAATGAATGAGATATTAATTTTTAAAAGGAAAAAGAAAGGGGTTGAGAAAATAATGAATTTAGGGTCTGGAAGGATAAGTGTTCCTTAATCTTTGGCCAAGAATTCCCCTAATATAAGAATTGGCTTTTTCAGCATAAATATAAAACTTTATACGAATCAAAGTTCATCATTTAGGTTTTGATGAAGAGTCTAGATTGAAGAGTTTTTTAAGGATCTTGATTATGCCATAACACTACATTCACTATCCCTACCAAAATCTGGTGATAAGCAAATTTCATATATATGTTACTAATATCCTCCCAAAAGTCATTAAAAATTGTTGAACAGACAAGCCCAAATTTCCAACTCTGCAGTATGACACTAGAAAGTTCCCTCTAGGATTGCTGTGAGCCATACTCAGCACCTTTTGGCTACAGTAAATTGACCAGGGCTGAATCTACCAAGTTCTACTGGGCATTCCGCCATGTTTTTTGTAGTTCTAATCTCCATTTTCCTGATGTCCTCTTTTTTTCTTCCTCCCTGAATCCCTCGTTTTAAACTCAGCAAGTTTAAGGTTATGCCACAAAGTGTTGTTTATTTAATCTTCATAAGAAAGGCATTTCTAATGCAGAAGATACTTTTAAATGTCCATGAATTTCTTTAAATTAAAAAAAATGCTAAATTCATCTTTGCACCAAATAAAGTGTAATAGCCCAATATACACTATTCTTAGCTCAATCTGCCAGAGTACATTTGCATAATATCACAATGTACTGATTTCAGCTGTTTGCAATATCAGAAGCAGATGGAGCAAGGCCAGGAAACAGAGTGAAAGTGACGATAGATGCTACACTACTGCTTTTCATTAATGAGAAGCTTAAGAAATGGCTTCTAAAAAATAACACTTGTCAGAGCCTTAAATGGGTGCTGTCTAAGGAGTATTGATTGATCTCGACTAGCCAGGAAATTAGAAAGAGGAGAGTCATAGTGGAACAATTCATCTTTGTCAATAAAAAGGAATCTCTATTTCTATTGGAAAGCATCACTCTCCTGGTTCATTGGATGCAGCCTTCAACTATATATTGTGTAGTAATTTTCAAATATTATCTTAGAAAGTCCTCCAATTGAAATAGTCATGTATACTTATACTCTACACCACTTTTAATCATATTCACCTACTAATGTGAAGTAACTTAGAAATGAAATGTTGACCCAATGCACTCAGGAGTTGCTTAGAAATGTAACATTGAAAATGAAGAAAATTCACCATTTATATCAATGAAAAGTAAAAATGTATTCTGTTGCATTGTCTAGATGTAATTTTTATCGCATTGGGGCATAAGTGTCAGGAGAGTAGCAATGTTATTTTGCTCAATGTCATGTACTTAGCATCTAGAAGAATCCCTGACACAAAGAAGATACTCAATAGTATTTGTGAATAAATGAATTAATGGATAACTGCTTCAATATCATCTAAATATCCACTAAAGAAAAGTCACCAGATAACATATTGCTCATTTGTTCAACAAATATTAAGTATCTCAGGCACTGATCTAAGTTGTAAGGGAATAAATATGTAGAAGAGAGAGTGTGTCCTCTTGAAGCTTATACTACAATAACAAATAGCCAAAAGTAAAAGGGATCTCTACATTGGAGAACAAGCCATTTTACAACCTAGTTGCAGAGGCAAGACATAAACAAGAAAAGCTCAATAATGAGACTTTAACATATAAAATGCAAAGACTATTATTCTAAGTTTTACAGACTACACTAGCAATTAAGCCCATGTCCAGTTTTTGTTTTCCTTTATGAAGATTTAGATATCTTTACTTCAAAGACTTAAACTTATCCCTTCCTTTCTCCTTCACTCTGTTTTAGCTTCATTTATCACTTTTCTCTTCTATGTACTATAAATCCCCAAAGAGGAAGCAAAATAAAGTATGATGCATCTTGTTTACATTAAAACATCCAAACCTTTCTGCCTATACCACCAAAAGCAATCATACTTCAAAGTCTGTTGACTATATCATTTCAGCATTTTAAATTTATATGTAGTTACATTTGCATAACAGTTTAGCTGTGAATTTGGCAAGAAATTTCCGAAGTTATTTTGGTTCAACAAGAGAGTGTGCCCAATGTCTAATACGGAGATCTCCTGTGCAGTATTGCATTTTTATCTTTACAAAAAAGTACCCTGGAGGCTCGTACTTTTGGCAAAAGCTTTTATGCTAACAAATAATATGATTAGCAGCATTGCTTTTCCTAAGTGATAATGTGGTAAAAAGCCTGCTGAATTTCTGAAACCATAATAACAATTTAGGAGAAACTCAATGAAAATTATACTTCAAAATTTTCTGTGATTTACTTTTCTGATTATAAAATAAATACATATTCATGAATACACATTTGGAAGATGCAGAAAAATACTAAAAGTGTAATATCAGTCATGATCCTACCACCTGAAGCTAAGTATGTTAATATATTAGAGTAAATAGTTTTAGTTATTTTTCTGTATGTATTTAACAAACTCAAAATAAACTGTACGAGACAAAAATACAAAAATGATGCTATCTCTCATGCTTTTCTGATTCATTATTAGAGATTACTAATGGACAGAAGAGGATTCTTAGAGAAGAACACTGTTAAATTAATAATATCTGCCTTCTTTCATTCATTCACTCTGTTTTTACCTTTTAGATCAGAAAATTTCAAACATAAAACAAATTAAGAAAATAGTACAATGAAGCCCTGTGTACCCATTACCTAGCTTAAACAACTATCAATAATCTGTCATTCTTGTTTCATATGTAATTCCCTCACTTCCCAAGCTAATGATGTTTACTCCTGTCTCAGGATCATGAACCCAGGTCAGTAGGTATTTCATGGCCTGTACTTTAGCCACCTTAGCTGCCTGAGCCACCAAGGTGTACCAAAATGCATATTATTTTAATCGCACAGTTTTGAAAAATGAATATATGCATGTAACCCACACCCTTATCTAGGAAGCTCCCTTCACAATCAATCCTGCTTCTCCGCCTTGGAAGCAACTCAAATTGTACCTCTTCTGGCACACATTTATAGTATGTACTCTCTTGTGTCTGAATGTGCACATTTCTAGAGTCCTGACCGGGATGCAGTGGACATCCCGATGTCTAAGATGCTATCAACGTTGTTCCCTAACCAATGAGATGGTGAAGTATGGGAATGGAGTGGGCGAGAATGAACAGTGGTGAATGGGTCTTGAGAGACTCAGGCACCTGGACAATGAAGCCGGATCAATCAGAGCAAAACACTGTGGAGAAAGAACAAGCACATCTGGAAATCAAACATATGAAAACACTTCTGGAAAAAGCAACAGTCATAGCTCCTGTAGGCAAAGGAAGCAAATATTCTCCTGTTCCACAAGAATTGAGCTATCGTTCCCTATGGACATGTGGATCATCTCCAGGAAAGCCACTATCTTTGGCGCCTAAGTTCATTCATCATGGTTTTCCTTTCTCCCATTCTTCAATACTTGGAGACCAACATTTTGGAGCCGATGAGCAATGGCGTCCACAATAACCTCAGGATACACAGCACCCTTTTATATGTGGAGAGGGCAAGTGACAACGACCTGCTCAGTCACCTCTTGGACAATGACACCAATTATCAGGTTGGTGAAAAGTTCTGATCCAGGAAGCATTTCTGATGCCTGTGTCCCAGATTCTGGAGGGAGTTCACACAGCTCCATCCAGTGCCCAAACTTCTTAGAGTTGAAAGAGCACTTGTGTTGTTAACATCTGCACATGTCACTAAAAAGTTAAAAATCTATGGATGTGCTTCTAGTTCTTGTCAGTTTTAGTCATTTTGAGTTGAAGGGTCTTTGAAACCAAAAGAGGATATTCTACAGAGAGTTGGAAGGGGAGAAAGCGTGGTAAGTGTGAGGTGTATTTGAAGTGTGATTTCAGAGGAACAGTTTCTAATGGTGCCAATGCAGAGAGTTGGTTGAGGTGGTGCTGGAAAGACTTCTTCAATGACTGAGGAAGTGAAGCCTTGTGAGACCAGGAAGTTGGCTGGGGTTCTTTAGGCATGCTAAATTCCCAGAATAACGGCAGTTGTTAATGTGGCTCAGAAGACTACGTACAGAAACTTCAATCTATGGTAGGGAATGCTTCACGGTCAAAAGGTGATAGCAGTGGAGATGAGGTGCAGAGGTTTGCATATTGATTTGCATGAACTTAACAAGGTAGGAGCTTTTACATGAAGATTCAAGAGTCATGGAGAAATTATTAACCGAGTATACAAAAGATGAATCATGGTCCTATTGATTTCATTTATTTTTGCATATTCTGCCTCATCTAAAAACAAACTGGAAGCAGGGATTTGTTGGATAGTGCTGTGACTCTTCCTGTGGAATATATCCTTCTGTTCTCTCTTTGGGGCACTGATAAGCAGAAATATTCCATATAAACTGCACTCTGGCCTCAGCATGCAGTCCCTGCTATTCTTAATGGTTATTAAATATTAACGAATGGACTTATTTGTTAATGCATTCCATTGTAAACACAATTATCAATCTCATTCTTAGGTGAAACGCCAGTGAGTCTAATGATCACATATTTGACAGAGCACCAGAGTTATAAATGGTTGAATAATTGTTTTTAAAGGTGTAAGTATACTTGATATAAATTCTGTTCTAAGTGATGAACTCAAAAGAAAATGCAATTATTATAGACACTTTAATATGCTGTGTTAAGTTAAAAATAGATGTCACATTATGCGTTGCAGAAATCTGAGGTTAATTTTCATAAGCAGTAACTATTCACCCTCCTCTGTGGCAACACTTGAGGTTTTTACTTGTTCATCAGATGCTCAAAGGCCACACTCTGCTGCATCCCAGTTTTTTCCATAAAGGACTGGTAAAAGGCTATCCAGATAACCTAACAATGGGACTAGGTGAACTGAGTTCCAATAGAGTTCACTTACTGCTTATGTGCTATTGGCTATTCATTTATTCCCTTTGAGCATCAATTCCCTCATCTGTAAAATGGGCACAAGAGTCCTTCCATCTGGAGTTTTCACGTGAATTGAATTAACGTTTACCTGTAAACTGTGGTTTAGCACGCTGCCTGGCACAGAACACTCTTCATGTGTCGCTGCATGTGTTTTTCCATAAGCAAATGTTTACACATGCTTCCTCACGGTATAGCAGGACCTGGTTCTTACATGATCATGGGATATTTGGGTCACTGTCATGAAAACCTTACCCTGTTAAACCTCATGGAAAGATAAAAAGAGTGTTGTGAAGATAGGAATTTAGAGCTAGAAATGAGAACTGCACAGTCTATACATTGTTTTCCTCTTGGTCCCCACCAGGGTGGGTGACTTACTCGTTCTGTTTTCCATAATTTGTCAAAGCAGAAGGACCCTGTTTGGCATTTGCCCCCTACAAAGGAATACTCTGAGAAACTAAGCAATACTATTGGAATTGAGCTGAAACAGCACATTGGAATATTTGTGTAAATCCAAGAACTCTTTCTTGTCACAAAAGGCTAAATAAATATATTTACAAACTAATCATCGTCCACATGTTCACTCCACAAGTTTGTGCTTTGTTTCGTAGCTCCATGAAGCCCCCCTACCATTAGCCAAGCTCAACTCTTACTCTTCTGTTTATGAGAATGGACAAACAGGCATCTCTTCAATAACTATCAGTGGAGATTCTCCTTTAGCTGTTAATGATAACATCAACGTTGTCACCCCCTCTCACCCCCACAGGAAGTCTCTGTCCAGATCATAGTTTTCTAGGATTACAGAGAATGCCTGTATGGTGGCTGATGTCAGGAAATGGATCACCACATTGAGGTCATAGCATGCTGGTTAAATAGCCAAATTTGTTAATGCTTTCTTTTTGCTTACGACTGTCACTTGTCCCCTGAATACTTCCCTGAATAGCTTAACAAAGGAATGTGTTTATGGAATTTGTTAAAGGTACTGAGACACTACAGCAGATGAGTGAACCATGGCAGGGTTAGCAATTCTCTCTGGCCGGGTCTTCAGACTTTACACTTCATGCAGTAAATCAACAAGTAATGGGCAATTATGAATCTTGTAAGGAGGCAGGTTTCTGAGGCTCATTAAGACGCCTTTTTGATTTCTGAAGATTGGAGCCTGACCATCTACAAGCCCATGTTGGCAAGCTCTTTGGGGAGTCTACACAGGTGTTAAAGGATCAGACAGAGCAATACTACTATGCCTACAAAGAATTGTGCTTCAACAGTGTTTGAGGTTTTTACAGGAAACATGGTGCCGTGACAAACATAACACTTGGCCTATAGCTTGCCTTTTCTCTTCATTTCTGGTGTTTTGTGAGTAGGAGAAATTGCTAATTTTTGTGAAATATAATTTTTCAGTATTCAATTTCATTTTCTGTAAGATGGGAGATTACATAGAGTATTTTTTCCTTATATTGCTATGGTAATTCCATTCATAATTGTTTTCTGTTTATATATTGCTAGATACAAATTGCCGATATTTGATGTAATCTTTTTAGATTTGTGCTTCTCCTAGTGGAATGCCTTTGAAAAGTTTCAGTATCAGGGTTATTCTATCTTCTGAAAGAGCTTGTATAAAATTGTTATTTTGGGGGGAGTATTTGAGAGAATTTGCCAGTAGCATTTGAGCCTGGAATTTTGTTTGTGTACAAGTTTCTGATAATAATTTCAAGTAATTTGATATAAGGCCATCAGATTTCTGTTTCATTTTATGTCAGTTTTGATTATTTCATTCTCCAACTACATTTAATCTTATTTGTCTAACGTATTGGCATTTTTCTTTTGATATTTGTAAAATTTATAGTGATATCTGCCCTCTTACTTCCTGATATTGGTTATTGTTTTATTTTTCTCTCTCTTTTTAATAGTTGGGCTAGAGTTTTATCAATTTTATTAACGTCTTCAAAAACCGACATTTGTCCTAGTACAAGTTATGTTGTTTATTTTTCACTTCACTGATGTATATGCTCTTATCTTTTTCATTTCCTTCTGTTCTACCTATTTTGGATTCAATTTGTTATATTTCTAGACTTACATGATAGCAACTGAGCAATTATTTTTATCCATTCTTTTTACTTAATACAACCAGTAATAGTTATCTTTTCCTTCAAACGTATTTTAGCGGCCAGTCACAAAGCTTGATATATTGTATTTTATTTCTACTTAAACTGTTGTCTACCTAACCTTTTGATTTCTGATTTGTATCATAAGTTATTTAGAAACAAGGGGTGTTTTTCAAATGATTGTGGCTTTTAGCTATATTATTGTACTTAGTACCTAATATAATTTCATTGTAATCAGAAACATGCTTTGTAAGATTTCCAACTTTTGAAAATTTACGAAAACTTGATTTATATCACTGTAACTGTGTATATTTCATAAACACGTAAAATTTATATTCTTCAGTTCTTTGGTGATATGTCCTATGAATGTCAATTAGACTAATGTGGTTGACAGTATTCTTCAGTCTGTATGTTTACTTATTTTCTGTCTAATTACATCAGGTTTGAGACAGGGCTACTAAAATGATCTGATTATGTTTGTAGGTTTAACTTTTTCTTGCTTTAATATAGACAAACTGGCTTCATTGATTTTTTAACTTATCTTTAAGCACATTCAGAATTAGGATTCCTATGTTCTGATATATTTTTATTATCAAGAAATGTCACTCCTTGCCATTAAAACTATCTTGAATTGTATTTTGCATACTATTCGCATAGTCACAAGTTTCTTATAATATTGTTTATGTTATTTTCCATCTTTTCATGTTCAATCTATTTGTAAATATTTATTTAAAGTTCATCTTTGTAAACAGTAATAGGCACATTCTGTTTTTTGCTTTCGTGTTTGTTAATTTATTATTACTTTTTATATTTTATCTAACCTTATTAAGGTATTATTGACATATGGCATATATAAGTTTAAGGTATATAATGTGATGATTTTATATATATTTATATATTATGTATATATCAAAATGATTATTATAATAAGATAACACTTTCACCTTCTCACATAAATATTATTTCTTTTTGTCATAAGAACATTTAAGATCTACTGTCTAACAATTTTCAAGGCTGTAATGCAATATAGTTAATTTTAGTCACCATGCTATATATTAGATTCCCAGAATCATATAATTGAGAGTTTACACCCTATGACCAACATCTCCCAATCTTCCCCACTTTCCAGTTTCTGACAACTAGCAGTATACTCTTTACTTTCATGATTTCAGGTTTTTACTGTCCACATATTAGTGAAAACACATTTTTTCTGACTTACTTCACTTAGTGTAATATCCTATAGGTCCATCTATCTTTTCACAAAAGGTAGAATTTGTTTCTTTTTATGGTTGAGTGATATTCTATTTAGATCAATCGATGGATCAATTTAGATATAGATCTATATATCTAAATACATGTTTATGTATATATATTCTAGATCTATCTATCTATATATCTATGTCTAATCTATATTTTCTTTCATCCATCCAGGAATGGACACAGGTTGTTGAGAATAATGTTGAAATGAACACCAAGGTGCAGATATCTCTTTAAGGTCCATGTTTTCATTTCTTTCAGATACATACCCAGAAGGAGGATTGCTGGAACATTTAGTAACTCTATTTTCAATTTTTTAGAAGCCTCCATACTATTTTACATAGTGATTGCACCACTTTACATTCCCACCAGCAATGAACAAAGGTTCCCTTTTTTCAGGTCCTCACCAACACTTGTTATTTGTTGTCTTTCTGACAATAGCCCTCCTTATAGGTATGAGGAGACATTTCATTGGGTTTTTCATTTGCATTTACCTTATATTAAGTGATATTGAATATCTTTTCATGTACTTGATGGCCATTTGTATATCTGATTTGGGAAAATGTATATTTAAGTCGTTTTCCTATTTTTAAAACAGATTGCTTAGTGTTTTTGCTGTTGAGCTGTATGAGTTCCTTATACAATTTGGACATTAATACCTTACTGGATATATGGTTTGCAAATATTTCTATATAATTCTCTAACATTTTCATTCCATAGCTTTTATTTTTACTTTGATGATTGTTTCTTTATTGTGAGAATCTTTTTAGCTCGATGTAGTCTCACTTGTTTATTTTTGCTTTTGTTGCTTGAGCTTTTGGTATCATATCCAAACATCTTTACCAAGACCAATGTCAAGGAGACTTTAAGAGCCTTCTTTGAGTGCCCTTTAGTCAAGATCTAAATATAAAGTCTCTGTTGTGGCACTGTCCTTCTGACAACTCTAACTTATACCCTGTGTGTGATGAAATTTTTCCTCTATGGCTGGTGAAAACAAAAAATATTCACATTTCTTTGGGATCTTTGGAAATTTTTCAGCCTGGTGCTTTGCAGTGATCCTATTTCTTATGCCTGGCAGCTTTCTTTTATATATGTATGAGTCTAAAAAAGCCAGGATGACACAAGGGATGATCTGCGCAGATCTCTGGAGCACTCTCTCTGCAGTGTCCTCATCTCTGGGTCTCTGGCCCAACATTACTCGCTACATTGGCCACCTGAATTTTTATCTTTGACTTCTCAATTCAGCAACACCACCAGCCTTTTCTGGGGTCCCACTTCCCTCAGCATGGCAGCCTGGAAATACCTCCTTGGGGGCAGTAACTTGGGGGCAATTGGAAGGATCACCTCATTTATTTCCCTACTCTGTGATAGTAGTCCTGGGTGGGCTGCTGTCCCATCTGAAAATGATTGGTTCATGTATTTCATCCAGTTTTCTAGTTGTTTAAGCTAGGCAAGTAAATCTGATACTTACTACTTTATAATGGATGAATGCAGAAGTCTGTGACAAATTTCATGTTTTGTTGTTTGCTGCTGATCTTTAAAAGCTTGTCTTTTATTTCCTTAAGCACAGTAAGCATAGCTTTTTTATCGTTGATTACAGATCCAATTTCTCAGGTTTTTGTTGATTATTATGTTCCTATTATTGCATAACAAATTACTACAAATTTAGTCACTTAAATCAACAACCCAATTTTAGCTCAGAGTTCTGTCAGAAATTCAAGTGGAATTCTCTGCTTGGGGCTTCCACTTGGTTAAAATCAAGGTTTGGGGCAGGCTGTATTCTCATTTGCTGATGAACGCTAATGCAGATACAGCATAGCCTGGAATCTATAGGGCAGTATGCAAATGTATGAATAGAAAACTAACTGGCAGAACTTGGGACATCTAAGAGTAAGGATCCCGAAGACAGGGGATCTCGCCTTAGCAACCTGAGTCTAGAATACACCCCTAGATACTCACACCGTTTTATTCTAGGTAACATGGACATGTCACCCACAAAGGAGGAAAGTCCCTAACCCTATATATATATTAGCTATCCAATTTGCCTGTGTAACAGGCAGACCAGCATGCACCTTAGGTCATACACACACACACACACACACACACACACACACACACACACACACGTGTATTCTCTTGATGTAAACTTTCCAGCTCCTCAGGGCACCTCAGCTATCTAGTTCTGCTTTTAATAAACTTGTCATGTGTTCTTGGCCAAAGAACTCTATGAATTCTTTCTGGACGAACCCAGTGTCTCCTCAGCGTGTCTCAATTCACTGCCCCCATCCCCCCACCCCCCACATCAAGTGCCTTCTTCCAAGTTCACAATGTTGTGACAGAACTAAATTTCTTGCTGTTGTAGGCTTGAGTTTACTTTCCCTTGCTGAAGTCACTTGGGATTCCCTCTCGAGTTCTTGATATTGCCTGCATTCCTTGTCACATGGTCCCTTCTACTTTCAAAGCCATTAAAAAAAGATACTCCATTGTGTTAAATCCATCTCATGCATCATATCTCTTCATCAGAAAGAGCCCAGTACATTTCACTGATAGAGTCAGGTCCACTGATGATAATCTCCCTATCTTAAAGTCAACTGATTTGAGGTCTTTAAGCGTGTAGGCAAAATCCCTCTACAGAAGAACCTAGATGAACATCTAATTGAATGACTGGGTTGGGGATCTTAGGAAACTATATGGGACTGCATCTTAGAATTTAACCTGGCACATTTGGTATGTTTGTACTGTCTGTATTTCTGCTGATCTTACTCATGGTGTCTTATTTCCTTAAGTATCTACTTACAGTTGCCTATTTTCTAGATAATGTATCAGAAACTTTATTAATAGGAATTCTATCCAACTGTTGTTTCTCCTTCCAGAGAATTGTTTCTCCTTCCAGAGAATTGTTTCTCCTTCCAGAGAAGACTTTTTCTTTGCTTACAGTAATTGCCTGTATGCATTTCTTTTCCAGGAACATTTTAATACAAATTTAAATTTATGCTTGACCATTCAAGATAATTTGGGGTTTGGTTTGCTCCTCCCTCACCTATACTCCCTCATCTATACCCTTAGGATATAACCCTTTGGTATGTCAACTACTAGAGTGGGTGGTAATTTATTAAATCTTTCTACACTAGGAAGATCCTGGAATTTTATCACTGTCTTCTTCATCTCAGTAAGTTGTCAAAAATGGAGGTAACTTTTGCAGTTGTTTCTTTCAGAGTGAAAAATTCTCTCAGAACCAAAATGGCTTTGCTTATTGGGCTACTCTGCTTTATTCTCATCTTCTCCTAGACCGGGGATATTTCTCCAGTTCTTTTGTGCTTTAGTTTTATAATATTTTATCCACCTTGTTTTAGATGTGCTTTGCAGAAGATTATTCTAATTATCCAATTGTCAATTTTAAAAATGGGTGTTCTTTTCATTGTCGTCTAGGTTAATGTTATTTTTAATGAAGCTGATGCCATTTTGACTTTTATTTCCTTGTAGGCGACCAGTTATTTTTTTCAGCATGGAGCATTTTCATATCTATCTTAGGTTCTGGCTTGTATAATCTCATGATGATGTGCTTAGTATGGGTAATTTTCCTCATGTATTGTGCTGAGCACATAGCAGTTTCTTTTGATCTGGAAACTCATATCCTTCAGTTCTAGAAAGCTGTCTCATATACTTTATAATTTCCTTGTCTATTACGTCACCTTTATAGAACTTTAATTAGTTGGATATTTGATGTCTGCAATAATCTTCTCATTTTCCTGTCTTTATTCTCGTGTATTCCTTTTTTTATTTTTCTTCCATTTCAAAGAGACTTATTTATATTTATCTTCTAATCCTTTATTAGATTTTCACATCAACAGTTACGTATTCAGTTTCCAAGAACTCTACTTTGTTTTTCAGGTATTCCTTTAAAATACCATCCTGTTCATGTTTAATGATGGAGTCTTTTTTTTTTAATAATTTGTGGGTATAAATTATTACGTCATTTAAAGTTTTCATTCCTCTCTATAGTATCTCTATTTCCTTTAAGTACTTTATCTTTGTTCAATATGAGCCCTGTCTTTAACATGATAGTCTTTGGTTTGATGTGTAGTGGTTATTGGCTATCCATTCACATTTTATAGTGACTCACTGACAGGTAGCTAGCGAGATAAGAGCAGAGTGCAGGAAAAGGGAGATCCAGAACCAGAAAATAATAAATCAGTGTAACTTATTTAACTCAGTCATCAGCACAGAGCCATAGTGACACTAGCCCAGTTTAACATATCAAAAGCCAGGAAGTTAGCACAATTAAATTTACAGTACAACATAAACCACCAACTCCAAGTCCACTTGCCAAGGCTCAGAACTACTGAAAGGAACAAAGGAAATCGGTCTTAGCAGAACCCTTACAAAGTCCTCCAATGAATTCAAAAAGAGACCACCAATGGGCCTGTAAGAAAATTTGTCCCACCTCGGAATGCATAGTGATAGGTCGGGGATGCAAATCTAGCTGTTAGTTAGATCCCTTAAAAACAGATCTCAGGCCCCATCAGGGTCACTTTCTTCTCTGCATGACCTACTCTCTCTTTGGGAGTGTGTTGTCCCATCTTTCTAAATGAAACCTCCTCTGCTTCACCCCTGTGCTTTAACTCTCCTTCCTTCTTATGTGCCATTTGGTCTGTGGTCTGGAAAATCTTCTCCCAGAGAGACAAGTTCCCACAACAATGGAGGAAACAGAAGTATGCACATGTGTTCACGCTGTAACATCACAAAACAAAAACAAAAACAAAAACAACCTCATTAGACTTACTACATTTAGCAAGCAGACTTTCTGCATCTGAATTATGCATCGGGAGCCTGACTCTTCCAGTGGGAGCTATCTAAGTGTGCATGCATGTGTGCTTTGCGTGCGTGCTTGCGTAACATTTTGTTTGGGATCAGTTTGCACGGAGAAAATCTCTCTTATATTTGACTTCTTATACCCCTGCTTTGGGAACCATCAGACAAAATGAGGTTGTGAACCTTCAGTATGAAAACTTACAACTAATTCCATTAGTTCCAGTGTAGAACCTCAGTACACACGTCAGTTCAATCTGGTAGCCACCTGTCATTAGTCGTCTGTCATTTCACTGTCTTTTAGCTCTTCTTTGTTCTACACAGCTGCTTCATTCTTGTAGCTTCAAGGTGACTGTCTTCGAAATCTCTTAGATTTCCTTCTTCCATATTATTGATGTGAAGGCAGGCTTTGACTAGCACTCTATTATATTTGATTTCAATGTCTTCCATAATCATGTAAGCAACTCGGTGTCTCAGTGTTCCAAATCAAACAATCAGAAAAAAGAACCCAAAATAAGCCAACTTCGATCGCAGGTTTTCTTCTGGTTATAGCAGCTATAAGGCGGCAGGGCGGTGAGTCATGTACAGCGCATACAAGAAGTTTAACATTTCAGCAAATAAGAAAAGCATTAAAAATAAAATGAAAAAGCAAATTATAAACTGGAAAACGTTTTACAATCCATAAAACAAAGGGTTAATACACACCTACGTGAGGAGATTATACAAACCAATAGACCTAAAATAAACAGTTGATAGAAAAATAATGGGCATGGAACTTTAAAATACATTTTACAGTTGTGAAAAATATTTGGGAAAACATTCAACATCACATAATAATAAAAGCAATGAAATTTAATCAGAAAAAATTTTTTACCCGTGAGATAACAGTAAATTAGCAGACACTTAGAGATTACTGATAAATTTTTAAATTGGTGTAATCTTTCATGAGGTCATTAGGTATTATGTCTCAGAGGAATTAAAACTAAGCATCCCTGAGTGAATGAGGTGTTCACTGGACTGGGTGCTTGGGATGTTGGGAATATACAATTCTGGGGTCCAGTGTGGGGCCCCAGAGATGTGAAGTTAATTCTGCAATGAGGTTGTCTCTCACCCAAGATGAATCACAGGCCCTCAAGATTCTCAGTGGGCTTTGAACCATGCCTCACCTTGCTGAGTGTGTCCCTGGGGAATCCAAGGACCGCCACCCCGCCCCCACCTCCCACAACCATGGCCTTGCTCTTGGAGTGTGCAAAGTCAAAGGTCCTGTTTACTGTATTGGTCATCGTACTGGGTTTATTACCTGGTTTATCATATTTAGTGCTCACAAATCCACAGAGTAGATGCTACAGGCACCCTGGTCCACAGGTTAATGAGATGTCAATGCTAATTTCTAAGATCAACAAGAGGTAGCAAGTTTGCATGGAATAAGAGTAGAATAATAGAGTCAAAGGATGGCACAGAAGTAAAAGAAAGAAACAACTTCAACATTTATAAGATGCTTTTGATGACATGTTGGCAGATGATTGCTTAATGCTACTTTATCCAACTGGTGATTTTTTTAATTAGTCATTCTTAAGAAGAAAAACCATAATTGCTAGAAGCAAAACAAAATGGGCAGGAAGAAATTGATGCCTTAGATGCTATAGTGGAAACCAATTCAGCAAGTGGAAATGGGTTTGCAAGTTCAGTCATGTTCAAAAATCAGGCGCCACATAAACCTTAAAGCTGGTGGAAGTTAAAGATTTCATGATACATTACAAATTTTGTTTAATAAATGTCAATATTGTTTGAAAGGAAAAATAGGCATTTGTTTTGACCCAGAAACTCCATTTCTAAAAACTTTAACCAAAGAAAAGAAAGAGGAATGTATATTAAAAGCTATATATACGTGCCCTGGTGAAATAGTAGTTTGGTCAACTGCCTCCAGCCGAACCACAGTCCACATAGATCCCAAGGACTTATGTTCGTATCTCCAGTTAGGGATGCTGGCAAGATGTGCAGCTAAGTAAAAATAAATGAAGTCCTTCTTCCTCCTCTATCCTCTTGCCCCCTTGCCTACTTGCCTTCACTCTTCCCTACATCTTTTCCTTTAAAAAAAGCTATACATATGTTCAACAAATTATTGAGAATGGAGAAAGACAAAAAGCAACCTTAATGCCCAATAATAAGAGACTTATCAAAAATATGTATGGTACATATGATGTGGGGACAGCATAGTCTGGAATTTACAGGACACTATGCAAATGTATGAATGGTAAACTAACAGGCAAAA
>RJWH01008409.1:18282-30826 GCA_004363575.1 Solenodon paradoxus
CACACACACACACACACACACACACACACACACACACACGCACGTGTGCATTCTCTTGATGTAACCTTTCCAGCACTGCAGGGCACCTCAACTAGTTATTTCTGCTTTTCATATACTTGCTGTGTGTTCCTGGCCAACAACTCTCTCCATGAATTCTTTCTGGATGAACCCAATATCTCCTTAGCGTGTTTCCGCTCCCTCTCCCCCTGCATTACATGCATGCAGTAGATAATGGAATATATGCGTATATATATTCAGTACATATATACATTCATGTATATATATGTGTCTATAATATACACATACTGAATGTGTATATATAAATATGTATGTATGCACACATTAACATTCAAATCAAGTATCTTATGCTAACAAAATCATTTGTAGAATATCTATTTTCTTTCTGTGAAGAGAGAAGAATCATAACTTTGACTGCTTCTGCCATCCTTTAAATATAAATTTACTCCGTTTTTCCCCAAAAGACTATTTGGTATTTGCATAAAATCACGACCATTAGGGATGAGTCTGTGTACACAAGAATATTTTTACTGAACTAATTTATGCTAATAAAGGCTAATAAGCTGACCATGAGTAATGATACCAGCTGTTGTAAATACATTATACGTTATAAGAGTGGTGATGTTTTTAATAGCTAGCTTGTAATGAAATAAACCTCTCAAACCCTGGGCTAGAGCTATAAACCTGTCAATCCTTCAAACTCCCCAAGGCCTGTACGTCCTACACTTTGGTAGTAGCTAGCAGAAGCTAAAAACTATTTTGTAATACTTTCGCAAAAATCTTTCTGGCATTTAGTGTCTTGTTAGGCACCTAAGCAGCAGATAAATCTCAGCTTAATGAAATCTGACTGTTTGGCTCTGCCCCTAATGGAGGAAAAGTCCATCAATTTTCCCAGCTATCTCCTCCCTCATCTCTCCCACAGTAATCTCAAAATAACAATGCAGTAGTGACTTCAAACCAGTGGATGGTTTCATTTGCTTTCATCTTGAATATATATATGCATACTTTAAATAGTTAAGAGGCCAGTTCACATGAAAGAAAATTCAATATGTTTGATTGTCTTAGATCATTAGTAGTAAAATATTTTGTGTGCAGAGTGTCTTTAACCTGCTGGATGAATTTAAAATTCATTGCTTCTATTGATCTTCAAAACAGTGAAATCATAGCACAGGTACTGGCTCTCTCATTTTATACGTGAAGAAATAGAACTTCAAAGAGAATGAAGGAGTTCCCCCAGTTTTCTCTTGGACTAAGTCTATAGTAGAAACTAGCACCTATAAGTTTTGATTCTTTCCCAAAGACTTCTTCTACGTGTGGCTGAAGTGTTTCACATTCTGGGCAGAACTTCACCATTCCTATTGTCATGAGACCATATGCATTGCTGAATTTAACGTTATTTAAATGAACTTCTCCATGACCTATAACTAAACGGGCATTTCTAAAATGTTTGAAAAGAGATAATGAGATTTTGTGCTTACAAAATTATTCTGATATTTGGAATGCTGACTAGAAAAGGCAAAAAGTCAGAGAACTCTAGGTAATGTATAAAATGGTAGATAACGGACCATATTTTTGTGATTAAAAGTTGACCTTTTAAAAATGACAATGTGAGGTTAAGCAGGTTCCCATTGTCATTTATCATTCTCAAACTGTGTTTCTAGTAGTGAGTACAAAGTTCGTAAACCTGCAGAGTAAGGCATTTTCATTCTTCTAAGACATTGTATGTCCTCTTTCCATCTACCTCATTTAATTGTAAGTCTTGTATCTAGCGACTTAGCTCTCTTTGGAAGCTTTTCTGACAGGCTGAACTCGGGTAAAACACATCCTACCCACTGCTGCTGGTACTGAGCTTGTAACCTCTCCTCTCTTATGTTTTAGTCACACATATCACACTTCACATCTATCATCTTACTTTTCAGTATGATAGGGGGACATTATAGTGTATTTGCTAAAAACGTGGATTAGGAGTCTGATTGAGTTCAAGCCAAGTGAACTTGGACTCCTTATTTGGGATCATTTAGTGCTCATCTGGAAAATGGTGTTCATGTATTAATCTGCAGGTAGCTAGATGAAGATTGTATATGGCAGGTGTATGACTGAGAAAATGTAGAGATTAACACTAAAAGTAGTTCAATTGATTATTAAACCAGATTATTTAGATTGAGTAATACAGTATCACTTAACTTACTTGCTACAGCTACTGACTTATGGATAACTAGGTAAATAGATTAGATAAACAGATATTTTGAAAGAAAGACAGAAAGAGAGGGAGGGAGGTATAAAGGAAGGAAAGAAGCTAGGAAGGAAGGAAGCTAAGAAGTTAAGTGAAAGATAAAACATAGATAGACAGACAGACAGATATTCACAGAGAAAACGTAGATACCACTGTGGCTAATCAATTATGCTACCACCCAAGTATAAAAATAACTCCTGCATGTGTGTGTATGTGTTTGTCTAATATTTTCTTCAGTTCATTTAACTTGAATTTTTCTTGTGGGATCCTATTTGTTAGGATATTTAGGTTGTAAGTAATAAGGTCGTACTGACAGTTTGCTTAAAACAATAGATTTATTATCGTGCTTAATAAGAATTCCATAGTTAAACTACTCCTGGGGTCTGTAATGCCAGGACTCTTATCAGGATTCTCTACAATTATTTTGACTCTCCCCTCAGGTTTGTAATATAGTTACCAGTCCAACATATTGATGCGAGAAAGGTGAGCTGAGACACGCTGAGGAGATATTGGGTTTGTCCAGAAAGAATTCATGGAGAGAGTCGTTGGCCAGGAACACACAGCAAGTGTATTAAAAGCAGAAATAGATAGTTGAGGTGCCCTGCAGGGCCGGGCGGATTGCAAGAGAATGAACACGTGTGTGCGTGGTGTGCGTGCGTGTGTGTGTGTGTGTGTGTGTGTGTGTGACTTCTGCTGCCTGCCTGGCATGCAGGCAGGATGGATGCTTAAATACACCTGAGGAGTCGTGGCTCCTCCTTTGTGGGCATCTCCAGGTTACCTGGAGTAAAACAGCACGAATATCTAGAGGTGTGTCCTAAACTCAGGTTAGTTTTCTACTCATACATCTGCATACTGCCCATAGATTCCAAGCTATGCTGTCCCTGCATCACAGATCACATTGTCAGAGGACCCACTGAAAAGTGGGAAGAAGGGACTTCCTCCTACTGCATCCTCTGCTACCATCAGGGAAGACCTACACAGAACACCTTCTCTTCCTGGAAGAATTCCTATTACATTTTGTTAATAAAAACAGCAAGTTTTGTAACAAAACATGTTCATCCCTAAACCAATCACTGCCAAGAGAACAGTGGGGTTACCATGCTGGGTTTAGATTATAGTGGTTTGCAGCTTCTCTTAGCATTTTGTTGCCTGTCCTGCACAGAATCAGGGTTCTCAGGGTTTGGTTAGCAAGGTGGCAGGCAACCATGGCAGTTGGATAGGTAATAACCAGCTGTAGCTGCCATGGGGACAGAGACTGTTATCTGGCAGTAGATCTGATATAACCTAACACAAAGGTCAGCCTTTCCTTTGACCCAATACTGAAGAAGAAAACCCAAGAGATTTACTAAAAACCGAAGCTAGTTGTGGAACACCTCTAAGTGTTTTTCTTTCTTCTTTAAACATAGAAATGACATTTGACATAAAAAGAACATAGGCTGAAACTGAAGCTGAGAAGGAGAATAATTTAGGTGATTAACAATTCATGAAATTTTTCAAGGTTTGACGAGACATTAGAAAATATATTTACACCTCAGAATACCCCATCCAGTGTTGAAATTTTCAAAAAAATTATCCATGTTAAATAATTGTTTCCCTCTACTTGAATCCTTCCAAGAATGGGTCTCTCACTCCTCAAGATACAGCCCAGGTCTATCAGAAATTTTTACTTTTTGCTGATTCAAAATCTATCTTCCTTAACTGTTGATCCTAGTTCTTAAATCTAGGACCCCACAGAACTGATCTAATTTCTCTTCTCAGTTCTAGACATATATTAATCTTCAATGAAACAACGCGCGAAGTTATTTGGTACTTATATGTCTTCTCTTCTTGAGGTTATTTTCTCCCAGATCATGACTAGTTTCATGTCCTATCACCATCCTGTTGCTTTGAGAGTAGTCTGCACTCATCCTTTTATTATATAATAGTAATCATTTTATTATTTCTTTGTTTATATTTCTATATATATATATTGTAGGTATTGAAATGGACCTCAGTCTGTGTGTATTTCATACCACACCCATCACTAGAGTTCAAGTGCCCTTTACTATCAGCATTTTCCTTCCTTCATTCCACCCTCCCACTCCCTGATAGCCACCGTCTTGAGTCCTGGGAATTTTGTAATGACTTCTCCATTCCTTTGTTTAATGTCTTTATATTACACATAGGAATGAAACCATCCGGTGCGTCTCTTTTTCTTTCTGGCTTATATCATTTAGCATGAGCCCCTCCAGTTCCATCCAGATCATTGCAGAGGGCACACAGTTTCATCCTTTTCTAGTAGCTGCATAGAGTTCCATCGAGCATCTAGACCCACAGCTGCTTTATCCAGTCATCTGTTGAGGGGTATTAGGTTGTTTCTACGCCATGGCTATTGTGAACTGTGCTGCTATGAATATGGAAATGCAGATAAATCTCAACAAAATTCACACGATTCCTTCCAGTTCCACCCAATTTGTTGCAACGGGGACTATTTCATCTTTCTTCGTTTCTTTTGCTTTTTTATCCAGCTGCATAGAATTCCATTGAGTATCTAGACCACAGCTTCTTTCTCCAGTCATCTGTTGATGGGAATATAGGTTGTTTCCATGTCTTGGCTGTTGTGAATTGATTGCACTCATCTAAGTGTGACACCCAGAGAAGAATGAAGGTCTCTGGAGTGGTCTGACAAGGGCAGAGTACAGGGAAACTAAGCTATTTCATCGAAATAGTAAATAACAAAGATAGCAATCCAAGCATGCAACACTTTTATGATATTTAAACTGTGGGCTTACATTGAGCTGGGTTTTCTTGATGTTGTGCCTGTCTTTTTTTAATTGTTGTTTTTCCACATACAAATGTTGAGCCTCCTCAACTATACCCTATATAGGTACTGTTTTTATAATTTGTGGGATATGTAGGGAAGGTGTGTCATTTGAGAGAGGATGTTAAATTGATTTTGCTAAAATTTCATCATATTAGATTAAGGTGGTCTCTTTTAAAAAATCTTATATGCTTTAAAAAATACCACTGAGTTGTGGCAACTGCTGAACTGTAAGAAAGGGGGCTTTCACAATTTGTTGTTTGACTATCTCAAGCTGAATACAAAATAGTATCACCTGGAAAATTGAAAACCAAGCAAATTTTTAAATATCAACAATAATGTGAGTATTGCTCAGGCCCAACCCTACCCTACTTTCATAAGAAACTATGGAGACGGGCCTAGGTATCGCCAAAAGAGATTATTCTATATATTTTTAAATTTAATTGAGGGACCATTGCATTCAATATACAGATTCAAGGTGTGTGTCATGGTAAATCAACATCCCTATGCAGTACATGAAGTTTGCCACTAAGTCCAGTTCTGTCTTTCACCATATAATTGACCTTGCAGCAAATTTTGCCTAACCCCACCTTCCTTCTGAAAACCACTGATTTACTACTTTACTATTGACTTACTACCTAGTGACTAAAAGTCTATTTTTGTTTGATTTGGTTCATTACTTTCTTTGAGTGAGATCATAGAATGTTTGTCTTTCTCCTGAGTTAACTCACTCAGCATAATTCCCTCCAGGCCTATCCATGTCATTTCAAATGGCTAGATTTCATTTTCTTTATGTAAGTGTTTACCCAGGGTTGAAACGAACTGTTTCACTGTGACATAAACCTGAACATTCTGGATACATTAGAAATGTTCCCTAATTTTTCAATAGCTTATTATCATAGAAATAATATTGTTCTCTCAGGTACACATGTTCTTCCAAATTGATATATGTTTTGGACAAAAGTTAGAGACTCCTTGCATTTATTCATGTTAATATGTAATCCATTTTCCGCTCTAATATAACTGCTGTGCATGTTTTCTTACTGTTTCCCATTTCTATTTCTTTTTTAAAAGTAGTTTTAATCATATTAATCTTAAGCCAAAATATTGTAGGTTCTGTCCTCTATTCTTTATACTTAACATTTTAATGAACTGAATGTTCCAATGAAATAATGTCACACGTTTTCTTTACCCATTTCTCTGCTGTTAGATATTTAGGATGGTTGTTTTGGATAATGCTGTATATGCATTTCTATCTATGTAACATTTACTATATTTTGAATAAATTCTGAAGTATAAGTCCCAGAAGGGGAATTACTCAAAAGATATGAAACTTCTTTCCAAGAGGTGTCTCAAATTTGCAATAAAGTTTTCTATACGTGAGGATACTGGTTTTGCCCCACTGCTGCCAACATTAGAGTTCATTTAATTTTTTTCAATTTAATATACACAAAATAACCTAATCTTCCTTTTTAGAAGAAATGCCTCCCCTTGAGTATTAGCATGATTAAATGCATGCCTACTTGTAACTATTTTCCCAATCTATTATACTAATTTACATTGGAGTTAAGGGGTGATATTGGTTGTTGTTGTTGTTGTTGTTATTATTATTATTATTATTATTATTATTATTATGCACAGAGTAAAATAGATGACAGCATACAAATATTTACCTGGGCCAAGGGAAACCAACCTGGAGGAAAAAAAATCCCTGTTTGCCCTGCAATAGGGGTGACAAGGGAATGTTAAAGGGACCAGGGCATTTCCTCACATTCTTTGATTTTGAAAATATGGGAAAAATAAAAAGAAATCAGACATGACAGATTTTGCAGTCAGATTATACATACAACCCCACACAGAAAGAATATTTGGAAATAATATAAATTATAACAATAGGCTGTCTATTTTATACAGATGTTTCCAATCTACCTTTCAGACATTTCTATGCCTAAGTATCCAAAATGTTTAATTGGTGTGTTGCATTTACACAAATGTTACATGTACATCTTATTTATATTTTGTTTACATTTCATTTTCTTCTCATTCAAAATTAATGCGATTGAGATCTACACCTGTCAATTTTGTTTGGTTTTTCCCACCATGTAATCATCTACCCTTTGTATGTACTTCAATGTATGTATATAATCCTCTGCTTACGAATATTTAGGTTGCTTCCAAGACTTTCTTATTACCAATACTGCTACAATGAGAATATGCCTACATATGTTTGCACGCCTGTGTACTAATTTCCCTGGACTTTACATTCAAAAGATGAGTTCCCAGGTCTGGAAAAATTCACATTTCTGTTTTCCCTCAGACTTACAAATGATTTTTCATAATATATGTACCAAGGATAAACTGTAAAGCACACTTGAGAAATCCTGATACCTTATATTCTTCCTAGTACTGTATAGTATCCACTTTTTAAAGTTTAGGTTATCTGATGAGTATAAAGTCATGTTAGATGGCCAAATTCAGCTTCGAATTACAGCTAAACGAAGTCGTTCATTTTTCTATCCATTGCGCACGTCTGTCTTCTGTCAACTACCTTTTCATGATCTTCACCCATTATTCTACTCCGCATTCTATTTTATTTTTCTTATTTGCATGGTGACTTGTATAACTAGACCAATTATTCTCAATAGAGCCAGTGTTCTTCCCTAGAGGACATTTTGGAAATGTGTGGGGCCATGTTTAGTTGTCCGATGATTGATGATTGGAGGGTATTGTTGGGCTTTAATGAGTGAGGGCTAAGAATAACCCCTTATCCCCCACACATAAAAACATGCAATCCTTTATCTTCCTGACTTTCAAACATCTCATTAGATATTAGTTCAGATGATAAATCCATTTTTATATAAAACATACTAGGTTCTTAGTTCAGATGATTTAAGTACAAAGTAGTTTTGCATTTTGTTATTAAATGCAACTCCCTTTCATTCAGATTATTACCTACATTTTTTATCATTTAGAAAAAGCTGTTCACCAGTAATAAAGCTCAACAATCTATTACTTGATTAAAATATGCCTACATTAGTTTACATATGTAGTTGTCCTATTTCCAGTGATTCTATTTGTAGATGGAACGGTGTCTCTACTTCTTTATGTCTTCTAGAGTATTTGGCTTTTACATTACCTTTTGAAACATATCTATTTTATAATGAACTATTTGTCTTTTATTTCTTCTGATAACTATTAGGACATTATAATAATTTTAAATTATGTGTATTGGTAGGGAAAATTACCTTAAAATTTATTTTGGGACAATACAGGTGGTCATAAAACAATAAAAAAGTGAAAATTATATCTGATAAAACTGATATCCACTGATCCAGATATTAATTGATTTGTGGGTTCGGGGAGGTCGTTTTGTTTTTCTCCTGGCCTATGGTTATGAACCCGGGTCTTCAGTCTTTACGTGGTCTGCACCTTAGCTGCTTCAGCTGCCTGCTTGTGTTTTCAACATCACAAATAATAAATGATCTTTTCCAAATATGTCCCTAGAATTACGTGGCTTTACTGAGGAAGAACAGGTGCTCAAAAATCATGTTGATTTCATGATTGCTTAGTGGCAAGGTAAGCTGGATGTGAAAGATAATCAACATCCTCTTCATGCAAACATCCCGTTTCTCACAGTCAGCTGGGAATTATGGAAATACATAAGCTTCAACACTGACAGAAATACATGCCACTGAACTGAGATACTCCTCAGAAAATGAAACTTCAGATCTGAAACTCCATTATCTATGAGGTACTGTGTTTTGTGCTATGGGCTTTACAGCACATTGATCAGAATAGGCTTAGTTGTGCTGCTGAAACAACCTCTCAAAATATGAGATGATTAAAACAACAAAAGTGCATTTTTGATTCATGCTATGTGTTCAGCACATGGTGGGTGGGGGAAAGGTCCATGCTGAGGGAAGCTCCACCTTTGTACTTCATACTTATTGTTCCAGACAAAGAGAATGGGGTGGATCATATCTTAGTTCTAAAGCTTTCGCTAGGAAGTGACAAGCATACTGTCCACTCATGTTGAACTGACCAATGTGTAAGGAGACCGGACTTAACTTCAAGGGGATGGGAAATGTGTCACCTACCTCCTACTATTTCTGAAATGAGACTAAAAATATTTGGTGAATATCTGTAATGACGACTATATTTGATTATGAATACAAGAGAATACATCTTTTCAGGGAGCTCTAAGTTCATGGCTTATATTCACAATAATTACAAAAGATAGAAGAATATAATAAATGCTAAAAGAAATATAAAATATTGTGGGATTATAGAGGAGGAAGAGATTTATATGCCCATTGTAGTCTAACACACTATTCTTCTCTGTAAAGGTGCTCTTTTTACTTCCAGTTATTGGGACTAAGATAATCTTGGAGATCATATCTATTACCTAAATATGGACTTCAGATACTTCAAGCTATATATAATTACAAAGGTGTCCAAGTGCACTACATTGAAAAGGTAAAATAATTTTGAGATGGCGTTCAGAGATCCTCAGTCTTTTGGTTTGATCTTTGGTTTTGTGTAGGAGAGAGAATAAATTTCAGGCTTGTGTATGTAATTCAGTTCAACTGCTGCTATTGTGATTAATCTGGACTTTCTTTTTATTTCAAACTCTCTTCCAAATATGCAGGCTCCTATTTGAAATTTTTCCTATCAACATTGGTAAAGTGAGATTGACTCTTTGAATAAACTTTTTAGGGATGTAAGTTAGACCTTAGGCACAAAAACTGATTACACTTTGAAGCTTTCCATTTGCAGTACACGTTCACTGAATTACTGCTTAACTCCTTTTAATCATGCTCTGAGAACTTCTAAGTGGATTTGAATGAGGACATGTTTTATTTATTCATTTATCAATGATGGGGCTATTAGAATGTCAATTCTAAGTCTCAATATATGTGTAGCTTCTTAGATGGCTTTGCTCTTACATTTGTGTATTTATAATTCTTTCATTATTTTGTTACCCTTGATAATCCTTAGTTGAGCACCCAGTCAATTCTTTTTCTCCACTTCTGATTGAGGCCATTTTACTTAGTTTCAATAAACTTGACCATGCTATTAAACAACTGCCGCAATTGTTTTCAACAAATGCATTCAAGAAATGGTAGTTAATACTGGGTGAGTTTTAAGTCTAGTCAAATAAAGGTAAGCCTTAAAAAAGGACTCTTCTAGGAAAGCACCAGTTTAAATCATGACGTATCTGTAAATAGGTCTCTCACGTGTTTCTGGGACCATTCTGTCCCATTTCCATTTTCTTCCAGACTGCTTGTTTCCACACTTGCTGCAAGTTTTTGTGTTTTCAGATTACCATAGAGCAGGAAAGAGGGGCTTGGGACTATCACAAATTAAGTGGAAGAATAGAATTAAATTGTTGGTGGCAAACTTAATGTATTATATACAGATATAAATTTATGTTAATGCAATGCATACCTTAAATCTATATAGTGGTCTGACACACTACTTATTGCATAATAAGTAAATTAAATGTCTGTGAAAAAATGCCACAAAGTTCCCTATTTTTATCAAAATTCAACTATTTTTCTTCAATAAGTTCTCCCAGATTGTTCCAAGCTGTTGGTTAACTTTGAGTTCTCTAAAAAGTTGTTTCTGACAATTTTCACTAGTATCTTCATTGTTCTTGTAGAAGAGAGAGTTTTCAAAATTCCTTGCTTCATCATTCCTATCACCTAATTGCTACTGTACTGACTAGAAAGTACCTTCTCTGAATCTTTATGTATGTGGCTACCTCATTTCAGTCAGGTCTTTGTTCACATTGCAACTCCCCAGTGACCTTTCCCACCTACTCTTTCAAAAATACCTCCCACTTATGTTTCCCTTCTGTATTGTCTTCACAGTACTAGCATTGTGCTATGTCGTCCTTATAAAATGTCACTACGAGGATGAGGACTTTGTAAATTCTGTTTACAATTTTAACGTCCTTATATGTTAGCATTGTCTTTGGTACACAGTATAAACTGAATAATCATTATTTGTTCAGTGAATAAAGGAATTGAACTATTTGATTTATTAAATCAATAGAATGGCTTAATGAAATCTGATTTTAATAAAATAATATTTGTGGCTTCGTACAGCTATTAATATACCATATAGTAGCTAAAATATTGAAAATGTAGAAATACATTGCAAGGAAATAATTATTCATAGATACTATCATGAATATTTCATATATTTCACATCAATTTTTTCTACAAAATTGTATTTTTAAAATCTGAACACATTTCTGTCTGTGGACATTTCTATATGGTTTATCATCTATATGATGAACCATAATTTATTTAACAAGTTACTTAGTGTCCAACATTTAAGTTCTCTTCTACATTTTAAGCTGTGATACAAAATCTTCATAGGGTTTTCTCATTTTAATAACTGTTTCTTAAGACTAGAATGAATCCTATAATTAAATTTCCTGGATCATGGAAAATACAAAACATTAAGTTATTTTTAAACATGCCACTACATCTTCCTCAAGAGATCATTTTACTAACTTACACAGTCATAAACAGTGTTGGAGTTTTCCCATTCCCTTAAATTCTCTCAATCTTGAAATCTGTTATATCTACTTTATCATTTCATAGGTCTATAAAAAACAGTATCTTATTTTCCATTTATTGTCCATTTTCTAAATACTAATGAGACTGTGCAGTTTGAATCTTACTGAAAATATTTATGTCAACATTATAATTACTCACCCTTTGATTTAAATAATATTTAATTTTTCTTTATTGTTAAGGGAGCATCTATCAAACAAATAACCCCTTATTAGTTGTTTAAGTTTCTCACTTCTATTTTTACATAATTTTTAATGTTTTTATCTCTATTAAAGCCAAATGCCAGAATTTTATTTACAGATTTATATAAACTATAATGTGTCTAATTACATTTTCTTGCCACTTTGAATTATATTTTGTCCTTTATATTTTAAAAATAATTATATTTGTATTCAAAAAGAGTATTGATATTTATTTAGTCTTAATAAATCCACTTTTTAATTCTAGATAGCATTATTTCTGACGTCTGTTTAAGGAAAGCTAAGACAATATAGAAATACTTATTAATGTAGAAAAATAATCAGCAGAACCTATCCCCCTATTCATGGATGTTTTTCCTTGAAAGAATCTCAAACTATAATATTCAGGGTCAAATAAAGCATGTTGTTAAATGTGATAGAGTACTTACCAAATTAGTCCTGCACTTTTCTAAAGATTGTGTCTTCTTTCTCCACAATTTAATAGAATCAATTGCAATGGTGCTGGATTGAAAATACTCCCCCTCAAAATTCCAACCAGAGCATAAAGTCCTGCCTGCCTTGCAGACCTCTCCAACTCACCTTTAATCATTCCTCCACACCCCTCTGCTCTCCAACCACAATGAGCTCTTTTGGTTCCTTGAAGATGTCATATTCCCTACTACCTCAGGGCCTTTGCACATACTGTTCCTTCTGTTCAGAACAGTCT
>RJWH01008410.1:0-30718 GCA_004363575.1 Solenodon paradoxus
ATGTTCTTTTTTGCTTCTGCTTTCAGAGCCATGTGTAATATCAAAAGAAATCATGGATGAACATAACATACAGTTACGTTGGATTTATAAAGATAAACTTTATTCTGAAACAGGGATGCCTGTTGAATTTATATGTAAATCTTCATATCGTAGAATGTCACCACGTGAATCCTTTCGAACACTGTGTAAGGAAGGAAAAGTAGAGTATCCCTTATGTGGTTAAAAGGATGGATAAAATGCAGTCATAAATTTAAAATATGTACGTCTATTGAGAATTGTTCATTATTAATCCAATTTTCAACTTAGTTTTTCAAATATTCTTTTAAAACATCACTTTATTTGTGAATCAGAATGTGTGCTAAACATTGCAAAGATGATGTAATTATAATCTGAGAGACTAATGAGTCATTTTTCAAAGAACTGCATTAAAGTATGGCAAACCAAAAAACTGTGTATCTTTTTCATTAAATATCTATGACCACCCTTGTAGTTCTGGCTGCTGAGATATTGGTATGAGAACTATATAAAGCCCAAGGACCCGGGCTCAAAACTCTATTCTTGGGAGAAAAATCAAGATAGACAACTAAATGAAGATCCTTCCATCCTTCCTTCCTTTTTTTCTTTCCTTCCTTCCTTCCTGCCTTCCTTCCTTCATGCATTCTTGCCTTCTTATTTTCCTTCCCTCCGTAAAAATTCTTTTTCCTTTTCTCACTTCATTCCGTTTTTTAAAAAAGAATGATAAAATAACCAATAGCCAGAAATTAGATGAAATCCCTTTAGTTCCTCTTGTATATATCATTCTCTTAAGTTTTTCAAAGGTTTCTCTAAAAGTTCTGTGGTTTAAATTGTACAAATATGCTTGTCACCATCCTTAAAATAATATCACTTCATAAACCTGTCAAAAATAAACTAAGTTAAACCTGTGTTAGCAATAAGATTAAAGTAGTGATTTCTTTTTCTTATCTATCAACAAATATATACACATGCATATGTATATATATATGTAATATTTTGCCACATATATATATAATGCACTCCTGTATATAATATGCATCCACATTGTTGGCCTAAACTTTCAGGAAAAATGTTTTCATTTTAATTGTTTTATTCAAATTTTTATTTGTATACATTTAATTATTTTAGTATTATAAAGGAATTTTAGCATTTTTAACATATAGTGGTAATAGAAATATTAAGTAACAAATAATTACACAAAACTACAACAAGGATACAAGAAATTATTTTTCTTGTTGCCTCCACCAGCTGATAACACTCGGTTGGAGGAGGGCCAAAGTGTCTCTCAGAAGCTCTTTCCCATGCTTTTTGGCATATTTGATAACAACTGTTATTTTAAAGCTTGTTTCTCTGTGTAATCATAAAAATGTCAGCTAGATCGCTTGTTCCTATTTGAAGTGTACGAAGATTATATCCCGTTATTCATGCTATGGTAATAAAGTCGGCATTACCTATCTTATCAAGACAGTTATTTCCACTGTGTAAAAAATACCTTACTCTTTATTTCATTTCGTTGAATCATTGGTCAAAATTGCTTTCAATTCAAGTTCATAGTAAATTCAACAAAATCAGCTATAGTAATACAGGGTAGTATTTTGCATACAGATATTGCTATTGATTTCTAGAATTACATTTTTAAGCATAAACAAAAGAATGAAATCTTTACTTTTCCCTCACAAATTTAAACAAAATAATGTGCATTATACAAGGTGAAATATAGTATATGTTAAAACATAATGAGATTCTGATTTTCTACAAGCTATATATTTAGCACACATATTAATATAAATATTTATAAAGAGGAATTGCAAATGTAAATTGTTGAAACCTTATGGAACTAGTATGGAAATTCCTCAAAAAGAATCTTAATAGAAATCCCATATGATTCACTATCCCAGTTCTAGGTATTTACTTGAGGAATGCAAAATTCTACAGAAGAGATACAAGCACCCCATGTTTATTGTAGTATTATTTACCAAAGCCAAATTCAGAAAGAACCTACATGCCTATAAAGGTTCATTAGATAAAGATGTGTCATATGTGCAAAGTAGAATAGAAGTCAGCTACTAAAGATGAAATCCTGCCATTGACAACAAAATAAATGAACTTAGGGAGTATTATGCTTATCTTATTAAGTCAGAAGGAGAAATAGAGACACCATATGATTTCAATCATGTGTGACAAGGAAACCATCAGATAAATGAATTAAGTAAAACAAAAGTAAGCTTTAGACTGTAATACCAAATTAGAGATTATCAAAGGAAAAGGAAAAACAGTAAGAAAAGGGGTTAAGTTGCATAGCGAAAGATATTATTACATTAGTGGTGAACTTAATCTAGTATATACATATGCTTGTTTAAAATGATGCATAACTAAAATACATATGTGTTACAAAGGGTTACCTCATCAAAATAGTTTATAAAAGAAACAATTTAAAGAACATCACCGCGATGTGCATTAGTCATGTAGTTGCTTTGATGTTTAAAGAAATTCTGTTTTACTGGAATAAGGATATAGAAATGACCTAACTGACTAGCAGTGAATGTCCAGAAATAAACCCACATCTGTATGATAAATTCATTTTAAAAAGAGACCCACGACCTTGAATTTAATGATTAAAGGATAGTATCTCATCAAATATGGAGCTCAACTTGATTTCAACCTGACAGGAAAATAACTTCAATCCGTACCTGACATAAAAACAAAAAGTACCTAAAAATGATTAAAGATCTAAACATAAGAGCTGAAATAATAAAATTCTTTGAAAAAAGCATTGCTGTATATCCTCATGATTTTAGATTTAGCAATGAATTCTTAGATATAACAATAAAAGCATACACCACAGAGAAAAGTGAGTCTTTACGTAAAAAACAATTTTTTTTGCATTTAAGATGATCATTCAGAAAATGAAAAAAATATTCGCACTGTGGATAATTATTTACCAATCAGAGATCTAATGAGGGTCTCCTCTCCTGAGTATGTGAAGAATGTTAGCTCATAAACAAAAGATAAACGACCCAATTGAAAGAAAGACCAAGCACCTGAATATATTTTTCTCCTTTCCAAAACACAATAAATTGCAAAAAACACAAAGTAAAAAAAAAAACAAAAACTGTTGCTCAAATATTTATACAGAAATTCTCAATGAATTTTATTGACTAGAGTCTAAAGATGAGAGAATCCCAACTACGGGAAGACGATCCCAATAGGAATAGGGATCACCAAATTGTGTCATCTATACAATGGAATATTATTCATCCATAAAAGTGATTTAAGTTCTGCTGAATACAATATGGATTGACCTTGGAAAAAATATGGTAAGTTAAAGACACTAGAAACTAGAGATGTCAGTTCATTCATGTATGAAATATTGAATATGGCCATAGCAATACAAACAATATGTGGTTGCTAAGGCATTAGGGGCACATAAAATAGAGAATGATTGTCTAATGGATATGGGTTCCTTCAGGAGAGGGACAGGAGATGAAAGTCTCTTGAAACCTACTGGCATTTGCACAATGTTGTGAATATACAGAATTTTACACTTTTAAATTGGTATTTAATAAGTGAAATTTAACTAAAATGTAAAGAAAAATAAAATGGGTGCAAACTATTATGTTGACATGAAAAACCACTTTAAGTTCCATTATCAAGTATTAACTCACTCACAGAAGCACACAATATGCTTTGACACTGAATAATATTATATTCATAGATTTTAAGTAAAAATTAAAAATCTTTCAATGTATTAAGTATGAAATTGGTTCCTGATAGATTGCCCCTAACAGAAATTTTACATTTTTATTAGTGATCTCTCTGAGCAATGTTCTGATATCAAAATTATACTATTTGATAAAAGTATGATTACCTATACATGCATCGATATAATAAAATTAATATATCTTAATAACATATTCTCTGCTTCTTTTCATTCTACTAATTTTTATTCTATACAGAGCATATTCAGTAACTCATATTATAATGATATCTACTTGTGTGCATCTGGATGTAGATGTGTTAAAGGAAAACATCATTTTACTGGATTTTTTAGTAAAGTACACAATTTAGTCGTTGACAGAATATTTCTTCTGAAGGAAAAGTAAAGCTGTGTGGTACACCTCCTCAACTCCCTGATGGTAAAGTTAAAGAAACACGAAATTATGGACACAGTGAAGTAGTAGAATATGTGTGTGATACTAGATTTCTGATAAAGGGCTCCCATAGAGTTCAATAGGTTAATAGAGAATGGACAACCTGACCTAGATGTATTGGTAATTTATAGAAAATATAAATCTTTAAACTTAAATCAGTGAATTTTGTTTTATTCTTAAAAACAAAAATATTTGATTTTAAAGATAAACATATTTTTTTGTGAAATTTCCACAGAAGAGGAGAGTACCTGTGGAAATATACCTGATCTTGAACAAGGCTCTGTTGAATCTTCTGCTCCTCCCATCACCATAGAGATCCAGTAACATTTAGTTGCAAAGAAGAACTTTTAGTAGTTGGACTCAGATCAATTACATGTATTAGCAGAATTTGGACCCAAATTCCTAAGTACATTGTGAGAATAGCTTTTTAAAATTCATACATATATACATATATAGATTTAGCATTTTAAATGTAAATACTGCATGTGAAACCATATTTTTCTCTTGAATTAGAGTGAATGCAAACATTTTTGCTTATAGTTACTTAAGTATTTACAGAAGAAAAGTATAGACTAGCTATAAAATCTTTCTTTCCCTGATATTGAAAGTGCTTCTTTTTATGTGTGAAGTAAATTTTGCCTATAGATAGTAATAAGATTAAAATTAACAATATGAATTATGAATTACCAGAGTAATTTAACTATATTTGCTTGTATGTATTCTTCCTTTCAGTCCCTGGAAAATAAGGAAGTAGGTCTGGGAGTACACTCAATTGCTATCCTTTTATAGGAATCTTGTCACAAATTTTCTAATAGTGATACATCTTAGTTTGTTTCAAATGTATCGAAAAAAAATTAATGTAGTAGTGATGAGAGCATGGTTCAAATGCTCTCTCGAGCAATAGTACAACCACAGGAGGTAGTCCATTTGGACCAGGAAATAAATATGATTGGTGCAGTTCACTCTGAGTTAATCATCCTGACCTTTGGATGACTGAGTCTTTAATAACTGATGACTGACTAGGAGAATACTGGGGCGTCTCTTTCTCTTTCCTTTAGATGAGTTCTTCTCTAGAGTTTTAGGTTACTATATTCATGATCCCCATGAGTCCAGTCTTACATATTCATCAGTTCTAGTTATTAATGATCCCAAAAAGATGGTAGAGCTTACACCCATGTTCCATGAGAACAGGGATTCATAGATTATTTTTGTTTACTGATGCAGTCCCCATGCTCCAAAGAATGAAGGTTTTATCAAAAGCTTGCAGTAGAAGTCTATCAAAATGAAGTCATAAATTCTATTGTTTATTAACCCTTGAGTGCTTACTAAATATATCTTGACAAAGATGCAGTCAGTCCTTCAAAAACAAACATCTTTATCCTCTTGTATCTCCACCACTGATCTCAGCTCATTTCACCTGGGAAATTTCTCAAAGTAATTACGGACATAAAATTTCTGAACATTTCATGCCAGCTTACACCAAAACACCTGCCTCAGCTATTACACTGTGATTTCAGAGTCTTCCCTCAAAAGACTAATTCTCTACCCATATTTAACTTAACGCAATCTCATTCCAGCTGTCATAGACATTATTCAGATTGCTCCTCTCAATCTGTATTTTATAAATTCCTCTAGTCTAACTTTTCACTGTTCTAAATATGTTTATTTTCCCCTAAAAATCTTACAGAATCCAGTAAGCCATAGAATATAATGACAACCACCACCACCACTGCTTTTGACTGTAGCTTTTCCTTCAGTTACTATCTCTTAAAGAACACACTTTTCTCCTGCAAGACTCTGAGTCAGTTCATAAGCAGACTGATTCTCATGTTTTCAGTATGATTTGTATTAGTCTCCTACATATTTTTTTCTTCAAATTGTATTACAAAACCATTGCTTTTCTTGGCCAACACTGATGTTCCTTATTCTCTTTATCCTCATTTGATTGTGATTATTGACAAGTCATTAACAAACACCACCAAAGCCCTACCCTAATATTTTATCATTCTCAAGAAAGACACTCACCTGTTTGAATTTTTGAAGTATGCATCTTTAAAAGATTTTATAGTCCGTATTTCACTGATCCTGGAGCCATCAAAAACATATCATTATGACATCATATTATTTCATAGGATTTTCTGGTATAAAAATAGCTTCTTAAAGATTCTAAGCATATATGAAGACAGTAGGTTCTGAATTTAAGCAATCAATTTCCTATTACATGATTGTCTTTTCCAATTTTTGGTGTTGATAAAGGATCTGCTTATATTGTCCCATTCCATACACTGTAACTTAGATGTAGTTTTCATATTACATTCCATTACTTGTCTTGAATAGTATATTTAAACTAAGAACTGATATAATTTATTTCCTAAGATAAATTTCATTTTCATGATTTAAGATTGTGATTAAAACAATGTAGAGATGCTTGAGATTATGGAAGAAATGAATGTGACCATTTTCTTAGGTTTCAGCTATGAGACCAGTTTTGTGTGAGACATCTCACTCTGTGGATCATTCAAGTGAAACTCTTATGGTCTTCCCATCTTTGAATTGCAAAATATCATCGTAATTCATATTTTCTCTGAAATTTCTGGGAAGATATACAGGTTTTATGAGCATACTTAATAGCCCATAACATGTAATATGAACAAGAATAACTTGAGTAGTGAAATTTTAGGCATACATTTAATTTCATTGTAATCCATAGGTTTACTAGCTGAAATGATTCTTGTAATTTATGTTTAAAAGAGAATATTTTAATTGCATAGCAACGAATGAACTTGAGACATGTCAACCATCAGGGATAATTTTAAGGGAGCTAAGCCTAGCAGATAAAACTAAATTAATCATAATATCAACATAAGTTGCAGATATAGAGGAAACAAGAAAATAAACGCTCAATCTGAATAAATGGAAAATGGGATCCTGAAATAACATGCACAGGTAAGTTCTTGCTTGTCAAGATTTCAAAAATTTGTTATATTTCCTGCTAACACCTAAGAGTAATGTCTCACGTCTTTTAAGATATTTAGCTGGTTGCTCTTACAAATAATTTTCAAGCTGCCTGGCAATTTAGAAACTATTAGAACACAGTTTCTAACTCTTAATTATTTCATATAAATTTAATCAACTCTATAGCAAGCCAGCCTGAATCTTGGTGGATTTAAATAAATACCTGTGCAACAAGTGTGTTCATTACTGTTGTTTCACGTTTGTTTCAAATTCCTATGTTGCAGATAAACCCTCCCCAGCATGTGCCGGTATCTATGCTAGAGTTATGAGATATCTAAGTATCTATGTATATTTATGTATCTACCTCTGTATGCTTATCTATTTATGCACCTAGTCACCTAATCACTGACTTATGTATGTGTATATATATTATTTTTTAAGGCGTAGGCAGGAATGAAGGTGATAGACATGTAGCCAATAATTAAAAGGACAAGTATTTTATTTATTTTAATTTTTATTCAATTTTTAATCATTCATTCATACTTGTTTCCCTGATCTGGGGTCTTGAACAGGAGACCTTGGGATATATGAGGCCTATGCCCAGTGACCTAAACTGCTAGGCCACCAGGGTGACCCAGAAGAATCTTTAATCATTAACTTGTTCATATTGGTTTAACACCCGACCTCACATCTCAACCTCGGGTCCTAGCACAGTATGTGGTCCACACACTCAAACCCATGTTTCTCTTAAGATTTCTCAGTCATATTGTCAGCACCAAGTACCATTGAATAGCACAAGGTTGACTCCACTTCTTATATCTTTATTTCTCTTCTCCGGTTATAGGACACCTTGCTCTCTTCAGTGGTTTTACCAATTTCCCCATACTAGTATAGACAGTATTATTGTATTAATACAAAAGCAAAACTATCTTCATTTCAACCTATTTCATTTTTTTAAATAAATATAAAGTTCCTTCAATAAAATGAAAAAGTACTGATGGAGATGAAATAAAAAATACTTAGACAGTGAAGTGTATGTGTTCTTTTACATCTTATTCTAACTGTTTTGTAGTTTTAACATTTTTGTTAGGTGGATTGTATATCTTGTATCAATTGTTGCATACGGTGGAAAATAGAGTTGCTTTTCTGTTTATGCGGCTTATTAGTTTTTCTAGCAATGCGGAAAAGACAGAAATTAAAATCAATTGACTTTGGAAGCTTAATTTGGGATTAAATTTTCAATTCCATCTATTTATAGATTTATGTAATTTTATTTGTGCCACACTGCCATGATAACTATAGGCTAAGTCTTAAAGCATAATATCCATTCTCTAATTATGTTCTACCTAATCATTTAGTCATTTTGGTATTTTAATTAAATAGAAATTCAGAAAAAGTTTATGTATTCCTATAAAATACCTGCTTATGCAATGAAAAAGATGATGGTATAATCAAAGAAAAATAGGGAGTATTGACACTATAGATGTAATGAGAATTTAATTCACAAACAGGATACAGCTCTCCAGTTATTTATTTCTTCTACTATATTCCCAGTAATGCTTTAAGTGTAGAAGATTTATAGTTCTAAAACTTTATTCATATTTTATATTAACATGGAAATGCTATTTTTCAAAATAACATTAAGCAAATTTTTCCTAAAGATAATAATGAATATACTTCTTTTTATATATTGATTTTATATTCTGAAACTATAGGAAGTTGCCTTGTTCATTTGCAGTCTTATTTAGTTCTGTTAATATTTTCTGAAAAAAATACATCATTGTGAATGCAGTATTTATTTAATTTTATCTTAGTTTTCCTTTTTGTATTTCTCAGTTTTCTCGGATTTTTAAAATTCTAGGTTTTATCATTTATCATTTCTCTCCTTCAAATTATTTGACTTTAAATTTTGTTCTTTTCTCATTTTTATGATAGAAATTAATGACATGAATTTAAATTCCAAGGAAATAGTTTCCTGGCTTCTCTTGACCGCTCATTCTAGTAAATGTTCCATAAACATGCATGTCATGTTTTTTAAATTATATAATCATATCATCTATATAGAGAATAGTCTTTACATTCACCACCGCATATAGTCACTATTAAATCGAATGTTTTTTTCTAAGTCACATGTGTGTGTGAGTTGTATAATAAATGTCCCACTGAATGTGTGGCTTTGTAGACTAACCTTGTAATGTGTATACGTTTACATGATTAAATATTTTAGAGAACATAACAAATGCTGCTTTAAAATGATGAACAATTAGGTGCATGCTGGAGGCCCAGCAAATTAGTCCACTCTGCACATTCCATGTGCATCTTAAGTCCCTGGTTCTACCTGGGGATGGGATAAAAACCAAGATGAACAACGAAATAAATGAAAAAGCTTCTTCTCTCTTCATACCTGTCTGCCTGCTTGCCCTCGTTCCTGACTATCCTAATATATATATATATATGTATACTTATATATATATATGTGTGTGTATGTATATATATTATTAAAACTAAACTTTTTCTTCTAAGTGTCTTAATAGGTTGGTTTCAATGATTTTATATTTCTTTTATTTTCGTATTATTTCTGTGAAATATTTTCTAGTATTCCTTTAGATTTATTCTTGTTTCTGCCAGGGACTTAGAAATTTGTTCTTTAATTTTCAAACATGCGTATCTTTCTAAATTGCTTTCTTTTGAACTTTTAAGTGGTGTGATCACTGCATAAAGAACAGGACATATTTAATATATACAATGTGAGACATATCGAGTAATTGTATATATTATTGAAGCTTATTAATTAACAAATTCTGCTGTCACAGAACATGCTGGTAAAATTTCAGTATTTTATTCAGTCCTTGGTTCAGGAGGCTAAGATGGCTGGACCTGAATCCGAGAACTCAGTTGCAAATGGGGTGGGGGAGACCAAAATATAAAACAAATTAATAAATAACACTTCTTCCTTTTTATCTCATTCATTAAAAAAAGATTTCAGTAATTTGAAATGTAGTCATACTTTTTATAAAAACATTTGTTCTATCTTGTGATGCCATTTGCATATAACATGTGTTTGTGCTAATCGTTGGATGAATTTAAAGTGTTTAATGGTATTCTTTATATTTATCTATGTCTTTAAAATTATGTATCTGGTTTTTCTATCAGAGTAAATATACTGTCAGTATTGATATCTAGGATTATGAATTTGTCTCTTTTATTTTTCTTTTCAGATTCATTTCATATATTTTGATACATTTCATTTATATGTTAACCTTTTTGTGATTATAAAATATTTCTTCATTATTTTATAATGTTCTTTTCATGAAGGATATAATTAGTCTTATTTTAGTGTAGTCACATGATTTAAAATAACATCACTTCTTTGTGATAAAACAATTTTCATAAATGTCAAGTACTCAATGTTCTCAAACTATTTTCTCTTAAAAGCAAAAATAAAACAATAGTACTATAAACTCAACGATATCTTATAGATCTGGAAAAGAAAGAACCTTTCAGTGATTTATTATCAGAAAATATTTTAAATAAAATGACACTCATAGCAGCACACATTGAAATCTTTGGAATATAGCAAGAGCACAGATATCTATAAATTTAAAACAGTTTTATAAAAAATTTAAAATCTCAATCTATATTTCAATGCAATTTTAATATCCTAAGTAGAATTTAGCATTGTGAACTAAAGAAATAATTATCACTATAAAAAAGCAAGCATATGTCAGAATGAAACTCCACACTCTAAGGAATATGGGGTGTCCTGTGGAAGCCAAGAGTGTTTGGGAATTAGATAAGGGTGACTGAGACACAACTTTGTTGATGCAACAAAATGCTACTGAATTGTTCATTTTAAATTAGTAATTTAACATGTGAATTTCACTTCAATAAAAAAATTACTTATCACTGATAAAAATGAAAATGTATCCAGTAGGTATTAAAATCTGGACTCTAGAAAAAAGCGCACATCTGAAGAACAATGAAGCAAAGAATAATTGAAGTATAAACTATTATAATAAAAATTTCAAGTGCATGAACTGGTGAACTGCAGAATAATAATTCTGTTTTTAAGGAAATGTACTAGGTAGGTCAGTTTCTGGGGAGAGTATCAAGAGGCTGTACAAAATGATTCTTGTGAAAAATATGGTTTAACATTAGCAAAAAAATCAACCCCTGAACATACATTGAAAAAATTGCCATGATAATTCAAACAGATATGAGAGAACATTTTTTTTAAATAATAAATGCTCTATTGAATTAAATAGAAAATCTGATAATGTTTTATTCAACATGAATGAAGTGTATTCGGCAAGTCAAATCGTTCCCTGAATTGAATATACGATGCTGGGCAACTCAAAGAATTGACAAGACTTCCCATGATAAATTTGCATGAAACTTTTTACGACATAAAGATTTAGTATGACTAGTGCACCTCCATGCTCAGCAGTTCAATCTATACATCTGGAAGGCATAGTTCACATAAAGGCCAAGGACTTTGGAAGGCAACATCCAATATAAGCAACTAAGTGGATGGAGAGAGGTTCTCCCTCCTTTCTCTGCATAACTGCCTGCCTATTTGCCTTCATTTCTGCCCACTTCTTTCCTCTAAATACATAAAGAAAGAAAGAAGCAAATAAATACATGTTCAACAAAAAATATTTAGCATGGTAGAGAAAGCAAAATCAAGGAATCAGAGAGAGGTCTAAAAGCTTTCAGGTATCCTCATTCTGTCTTCCCTCAGTTATGCAGAACATATTTTTTCATCAGATAATGAATGGACAAATATATCTAATTTATTTTGTTTTTATGAGAGTTCAGACATAAGTTTCCAGTGGGATTTTTATAGCTGCTAATCATATAACTAAACTGAGACTGTAATCTGTTAAACAGTGTGTATCAAGCTATACATTCTTTAATAGTGCAGGATCATTATTAATGGTATCTCAGGGCAGATATTTTTCCCAAAATTATTTATTTATATGCTTTCTGAAAACTTACATACATTTCAAAACAGGTAAAATTGAACAATATGGTGGATATATATGGATATTCATATTATCATTATACATATGTTTAGATATTATTACTGTATGTATTCATTTTATCATTTCACATCGCTATATGCCTTTTAGTACGTTGAATTCGCACCTTAGTCTGTGTGCATTTCACACCACACCCTCCACCAGAGTTCTAATTTCTTTTAACACTCTTGTTTATTTTTGTTTTGATTCTTTTTAGGTCCAGAAAAGAACATAAATAATCACATTAACTACTAATTTCAGAAGAAGCTCAGGAGAGTACAATATAATGCATATTCCTTAAAATCAAACTTTAAAATTAACTTAGTAGAAAATATAAAATTTATCATAGAAGCTTATAAGCTTTAATCATAATACCTTAATTTACAAAAGTTAAAAATTAGAATTATCAAGAAGGACAAGGTAACTATATAGAAGAAACCAAGAATGATGAAAGCTAACTTCAAAAATTTTGGATAGCATTAACACTCCAAACAAAACAATATCAATAGCAATAAAACTAAACAGGATAAAATACTAAGCACACCAGATGTGGATATAGAAGAAAGATTTGAACCTTGACACTGACACTTGTATTCTGTATAAACTTAAGCAGATTTCTTAGCTTTGGTTTTCTCATCTGTAGAATAAGGATGATATAATCTACATCATAGGTTTGTCTTAAATCAGATAATATATGCCAGGTTCCTGAACAGGCCCCACAGAACAATCACAAGCAAAGAAATTGAAGAGATAATCAAAAGTCTCCCTAAAAAACAAAAGCCCAGGCCAGATGGCTATTCCCATGAGTTTCACTGAATCTTCAGAGAAGAATTAATATCTATTCTACTGAAGCTCATCAAAAATATCAAACAGGTGACACACCCAAACACTTCCCATGAGGAAAACTTCACACTGATACAAAAAACTGACAATCACCAAGAAAGAAAGAATTTATGGACAAATATCTCTAATGACTATAAGATGAATAAGTCTAATAGACTTGTTTTTAAGTGGGATTTCTTTATACTTTATATTGCATCTTTTAGTATTGTTTTGCAGAACTGACTTGGTGGAGATAAATTCCTTTAATTTTTCCTAACTAGAAAACTCATTCCTTCAGTTCTGAATGATAATCTTGCGGGGAATAGTATCCTACATTGAAAATCCTTTTCTGTCAGTCTTTTTAATAAAGCATACCATTCCCTCTGGGCTGTAGAATTTCAGTTGAGAAATCTGACAATTAATTGTATGAGGACTCCTTTGTATGTGACTCATTTTCTCTGGATGAAGATTATTTTCTTAACCTTGGATTTTTGAAATTTACTTACATTATGTTTTGATATAGGTCTACTAGGGTTTCTTTTTTAAAAAAAATTGCAGTAATTATTCCACACATTAAAATAACTTCTTGTGTATAGGTTCCCCATTACTTAGATATATGTCAGCACAACATGCCCCATGCCCTCCACCAAATCACCACTAAGTGTTCTTCATCGTTATCCAGTGGGCTCTGCCACCATTTCCCCCATCTCATTGCTTACAGGTGACTTCACATCTGTTGCAAGTGTCCAAGAACTGGTTGAGTTTTGTCTGTTCCTTTGTGTTTTCTATTCACATTCTACCTATGAGTAAGGTCATCTGGTATCTGCCTTTCTTCTTTTGACTTACTTCACTTACCATAACCCCCTATAGGACCATCCATGATTATTCAAATGGCAGAATTTCATCTATTCTAATGTCTATGTAGTATTCCTTTATATATATATATATATATATATGTATATATTCTTGATCCATTCATCTGATGTTGGATCTCATAAAAAGCTTTATCTACATCTATTGATATGATCATGAGGTTTTTCTCTTTGGTCTTGTTATACAGTTTATTACATTAATATATGTACTTATGTTGAACCATCCTTGAATCCTTGGATTAAATCCCACTTGGTCATGTTGGATGATCTTTTTAATGCATTGTTGGATTCCGTTTGTTAATATTTTCTTGAGAATTTTTGCATCTGTTTTCATTAGAGATATTGGTCAGCAGTTTTCTTTCTTAGTATGCCATGACCCGCATGGTTGTAACTTAATCCCTTTTATTTATGATTCTAGTTGTCAGCGTTTCTCTCTTTTTTTCTTTCTGAATCTAGTTAACACTTAGTCAATTTCGTTTATTTTTTCAAGGAACCAACTTTTGTTTTCGATGATCTTCTGGATTGCTTTTTTGTTTTCTATTTTATTTATTTATGCTGATTTTTGATTATTTTCTTTATCATACTAAAGTTTGACTTCAATTGTTCTTCTTTCTCTAGTTGCTTTATAGGTAGAGTTAACTTGTTTATTTGTGGTTTCATTTTTCTTGATGTAGAACTGGATTACAATGAACTACCTTTTTAGTACTACTTTTATTGTATCTCCTAGATTCTGGTAGCTCGTCTCTTCATTCTAATTTGTCCCTAAGTATTTTTTAAGTTCCTCTTTGATTTCCTCTTTTACCAAAGAGTCACTCAGGAGCACATTGTTTAGTTTCCAATTAACATGGGGTCTTCCAGCTTCCTTTTTGTGATTGATTTCGAGTTTTAAGACATTTGGTCAAAGAAGATGCTCGGCATGATTTCAATCCTTGCAAATTTGTTGAGACCTGTTTTGTGTCCTAGCATATTATCTGCCCTTGAGAGTGTTCCATGCTTCCTTGAGAAGGAAGGGAAATTTGTAGTCATTGGATGAAGGGCTTTGTATAGGTCTATTAGAGCTATCTGTGTCAGATGGTCTTTTAAAGTAGCTATTTCCCTATTGATTTTCTCCCACTATTAAAGCGTTGCTGTAATGTATCTCATCAGATCTAATAAAACTTGTTTAATGTATTTTGATGATCCTTCACTTGGTGCATCTATGTTGATAAGCATTAATCTTCTTGTTGGATTGACTCCTTAATCATTATATAGTATCCATCTCTGACTTTTGTTATGCTTTTTAGATGGAAGTCTGTTTTATCCAATATGAGTATAGCTTTTCCTGCTATTTTGTGGTTACCTTTACACTACAGGATTGTCTTCCAGGAACTGACTTTGAGCCTTTGTTTATCTTTTGAAAGAAGGTGGCTTCTTGAATGCAGTAAGAGTTTGGATTATGCTTTTTCATTCAGTCAGCCAATCTGTGCCATTTGACTGATGAGTTCAGTTCATTAGCATTTAGACTGACTACTAGCCACTTGGTGTCAATTTATAATTTTATTCCGTATGCTTTTCCAGACAGTGCCTTTGTTCTTCTCTTTCTCTTCTTAGGTCAATTGGTGCAGTTACGTTTGGTTTGGTTTCCCCTTTTGGTTCCTTCTTTGTTTTTTTTTCCCTGGGGAAGTATTTTGTGGTTACCCTGAAGTTAGCATTAACTGTTTTACATTTAATTCCTATTTTTATCTGAAAGCATGTAAGTTTTTCACTCATGCTAACTATCCACTTATTTGTTCTTTTCTTTACCACCCGACTTTTAACATTTGCTGACTTACTCTTCTTCTGTGGGGTTTCTTTATGCTTTATGGCACATCCTTTAATAATTTTTCAAAGCTGATTTTGTGATAATAAAGTTCTTTTTAACTTTTGCTTATCATAAAGGCTTTTTTATCATTCCTTCAGTTCTGAATGATAATCTTGCTGGGTATAGTATTCCAGGCTGAAAATCTTTCTCTTTCAGCACTTCGAATATATCATGTCATTCCCTTCTGACCTGTAGAGTTGCAGTTGAGAAATCTGCTAACAGTCTTTCAGGGACTCATCTACATGTGACTCATTTTTCTCTGGGTGCTTTCAAATTCTTTATCTTGTATTTTTGATATTTTGGTGATAATGTGCCTCAGTATATTTCTGTTTTAGAAACATAAATTTTCTTTTTCTTTTGTTACGAACTTTTGAGCTTCTTGCCTATGGAGGCTTGCTTCATTGTTCAGATTGGAGAATTTCTCATCTGTTATTTCTTCAAATATGGTTTCTGCCTCTTTTTCTCTCTTTGCACCCTCTGGGACCCCTATGACACAAATGTGTTCCTCTTCATGGTATCCCAATGATGTCTTTGCTTACTTGCATTTTTCATGTCTTTGTTGTTTTGCTTGATTGAGTTCCTCTGCCCTATCTCCCAGATCACTGGTTCTATTGGAAGCTTCGTCCATCCTATTATTGAATTCCTCTATTTGAGTTCTTTAATTCAGCTATTGTATTCTTCTCTTCTTTGATATCTTGTTTCATATCTTCTCTTTCCTTATTGATGGTTTCTTTAATTCCTCTATTGTTTTCTGGATTCCATGAGTTTGTTAATCACTATTACCCTAAATAGAAGGTAATGTTGAGGTTTAGTACTGTCAGGGAGATTACCTTCATTCTTTAACACTGGGGTTGGGATATCTGGTGGACAGGATATCCATTGGTTGGATCCTGAGGCTCTGGCGGGAAATGGTGGGGGAAGGGCTTGAGTGTGGGAATTTCCCTTCCAGTTATGACCGCACCCAGCACAATTTCACCACATGGGATCCAGCTCAGTTGTGGGGGACTAGCTCTGCTTCCACCCCACGCAGAGGTGGTCTTCCCTGCATCAGTACCCCAGCCCAACTAGTCATGCTCCTCACTGCCACTGCAATGGGTTTTTAATACTTTCACATCTTTCCTCAACTCCACTCCACTGTTGCTGCTCCTATTCTGAGTCCCAGATCCACGGGTTAACTGTTAACGATTCCATATGCCCTTACCCACTTTCTGACCGTGAGCATGGTTGCTACATCTCTGGAGCTGCAGTGCCAGTCATTCCTTACTGTTTGTCTCTGGAAAATTGTTGAGGTTCTCGAGTCTCTGTGGAATATGAATATACAGTATAGCTCTGAAACCAGATATTTTTGCCTGCCGTTTGTTGTAATGCTGCTGTGTCTCTACAGTCTCCCTGCCTACTATTCCCCAGTGCTTGTTACTGGAAAAAAAGATGAATTTCCGGTAGCTCTGTAGGGAGGATAACATTCTCCCTCCTACCAGGTCACCATCTTTGTCAGAAGTAGTCAGGGCAGTTTTGAACAATAAAAATACACTTGAAATTTAATGAACATAAGTACTGAACATATTTAATTCTAATCTTGGGCAAAGATCTATATCAAATCATTCATTATTAATTAAATAAAATTCTTCATCTGGCTCATTAAGCTTATTGGTAAAACACCTTGCAAAGGTTTTATTTCATTTTTTTTTAATTGAAATTGCAAGTGAGAATGAAGGCATGTAAACAGACAGGAAGAGAAGGGAGAAAGAAGTACTTTATTTCTTTCACTTTCGTTACTCATCTTGATTCTTCCTCCCCACTCTGGTCATGAAACTGGCTTCTTGGCAAGTATGTGGAATTCACTTCACTGGAGACAGTGGACTTATCTGCTAGGCAACTTAGCCATATTTTAAACCACCAGTAGAGTTTAAATCGAATCCCAATCATTTGATTATAGATATCTGTTAAATTAGATCCTGATATCTGTCTTTATTTAGTGCTTGCCATTGAATGAGTATTTACTTGGAAGATCCTAGTGATTAGAAACAATTGACTTAGGATTTACTAAATTAAGCAAGACTGATCACAGAAAAGATCAAAGGAAAAAATATAAAGAAGACCTTAAAACTATAATCAAAGGTGATAAAGTGTTTTGAAAGCAATGAAAAGTAAAACAATTTTAAACATAAAACATGAGATTATAGTGAATAATTTATAAACCGTGATTAGCTTTCCATTTATGGAATTGTTCTTTTCATGTTTTTACTTGTGATGTTTAATCAAGAAAACTTTTTTTAATATTGCTAGAACTACAAAAACAACTAAGCCCACCTCCACCTCAGATTGCCAATACTTGACCTATGACTACTACAGTGAATTATTGGGATGGAATAAAAATATGTGTTCTTGTGATGAAAATTACATAACTGAAGAAGCGAAAGAAATTGTGTGAAAAGATGGAAAATAGTTATCAATATCACATTGTGTTGGTTAGTAACATATAATTTCCCTGATAAGATTCTTTTACATGAAAACTTCTGAGTTTATTTTGATGAAAGTCTTTATATCTGTTCCATGTTATCTTTAAACAGTAGATGATGATCTAGCTATGCAAATCAATCATTATTCTTCTTTCATATTTACTGTGACATGCATACGAAAAAAACTTGGAGTCACTACGTAAATATCAGAAAAAACTGTGGTTATTCATCTTTACTCCTCCTAAATAGCAGGACAAGAATTAATGCACATATTGAACCAGTGGCTGGTAGCATACGTCTTTATAGAGACGTTTTTTTCTTGCAACATGTTTTCAAATTTTTGAAAAACTTAATTTATTCAAATTATTCTTATTTAAAAGTTCATATATTACTTGATTGTAAATTAAAATTTAAACATTTTTTGTTCTTGATCCTTTATTCTCTGTTGTTCAAATAGAAAAAAATTCCATGTACTCCATCACTTGATATAGATTATGGAAACATTCAACCATCTAGATCTTCAGAAGAAAGCCAAAGAACATTTGAGCCTAAGGTTTATGCACATGGCACCATTATATATTATATATGTGACAATGGTTTCAGGATAGTAGAAGATGGAAAAACATCGTACATGGGAAATGTTGCCCTCTTCCTCAATGTATAGGTAGAGATGGCATGCAAACTTTTTTCTCTCTTTGAGTTCCCCTGGCAAATTTAATAGACTTCCAAGATTGGAAACAATTATGTTGAAATAGAATTTTAGAAAAATAGAAAATTATATATTGAGTAAACCTTATTAGAAACAATTAATTTACGTCAAAGTCATTGAAAAGTCTTTTCAACTACTGAATATAGAAAATCACTTCTACATTTATTTATCATTTGTATGTTTTACCATATAATTTAACATATTCAAATATAAATAACCTTATTTTTGTTAATTTCATTGCTTTATTATAGAATTCTTTTTAAATAATAGCATTTTTTGTGCATTATCACTGTTGTGCAGTAAAATTAAACCTACATACATATTCATATTCTTACCTATTCACATAAGTTTTAATGTTTGTTTTGCTATAAGTTATTTTTAATTGAAAGAAGACCTCTATAGATGTTTAAGAATTTCATGCTTGCTCTTGATAAAATAACTACATCAACCACCAAATTTCTAGTAGTCTTACACCACTGCCCATTGATTTTTTTACTCTCTTTTCCATTTGGGTTTTTATGGCTGTTTCATTATTAGGCAATTGATGTAATGTATGAAGGCCTTTGTCAACTGGTTCAATTCTGCTCTCTGTAGGCCCTCTCTGCTCCCTGTAGTGAGAAAGTTGGTATAAGAAGATCTAATTCTTTAAAGATGGTTCCTCTGACAGCCAGCAGACACCCATAGAGGAATTTCAAACGTCGTCTTATTCACAAAACAGTAGACACCTTTATCTTTCTTTACACCTAGGAAATAACAAGAATTTAGGATTCTGTTTCTCCTTACATGTATGTGTATATATTTAGTATTATACTTAATCTATATATATATACACACATATATCACCAATCATGTCAAGTCAGAGTCATTTGCTCTATGAAATTCAATACATTACTCTTTGTTTCATTTTGTTGAAAAATTTGTCAAAATTGTTTTCATTACAAGTCATCATAAGTTTAGTAAACCAATTACTGTATTCCAGGGTACCATTTTACAAATGGCTATTGTTATTGATTTCTAGATTATATAATATCATAAGCATAAATAGAAGAATGAAAGCATCTATGTGGCTCCAGAATTAGTACTACCCATGTATAGTACACATCCCTAATTTTCCCTCGCGAATGTGGGCAAGTGTGCATTATACACAGAAAAATATGATGTGTTCAAAACATGAGATTCTGATTTTGTATAAGCTATATACCTAGTATACATGATAATTTAAGCATTTGTAAAAAGAAGTTGCAAATGTAAACTGATGTAACAATTATGAAGATTCCTCAAAAAATTATAATAGAAATTGCATATGATTCATTATCCCACTTCTAGACAAAAGCAAAATTTTGCAGAAGATATAAATTCACTCCCATGTTCATTGTAACATTATTTAAGCAGCTTTTCTAAATTTGTTTAGAAAAGAATTACATACTATCAACAGTTTGTTAAGTAATGAAAGTGTGGTATATTTGCAAAGTAGAATACAGGTAATCTATATAAGAGTAAAACCTGTCATTCACAACAAAATAGATGAACAGGACATATTTTGCCTTTTGAATTGTTAGATGGAGAAAGAGAGACATCATATGATTTAAATCATGTGAAAATAAAGAATCCAAAGAGATAAACTGATTAAATAAAACAAAAATAAGGCTTTAGACTATTAAAGCAAATTAAAGAAAAAGGAAAATGGGTTGGAAATAGTGAAAGGGGTCAATTTTATAGTAAAATATAGAATAACATTTTTAGTATTATACTTAATCTAGTATGTACTGAAGTTTAATTGGAACTGTGTATAACTGAAATATGTATGATGTTATAATACAATGTTATTCTAATATAATAATTTCTAAAAGAAAAACATTTTAAAGACTATCTCCATAAAGTACGTTAATCAGGTAAATGTTTTACATTTTTAAAAATATTGTTATACTAGAACAAGGATATCCAAATGAATGACTGAATAGCAGTGAATTTCCAGAAATAAACTATTTTTATAATTCATTTTCAAAAGGGATCCAAGACCTTGAATTCAATGATAAAAGGATAGTACCTCTAAAAATATGGTTGTCAATTCGATTTCAACCTGACAACAAAATAACATGGATCCATACCTGACACGAAAACAAAATTATCTGAAAACGATTAACTATATAAACATAAAAACATAAATAATAAAAATCTTCGATGCAAGCATTGTAGTATATCCTCATGAATTTAGATTTAGCAATGAATTCTTAGACATTACAATACAAGCATATACCACAGAGAAAATAAAAGTGAATCTTTCCATAAAAAATTTGGGCATTAAATAAGATTATCAGAAAATGAAAAGATAATTTACATTGTGGAAGAAAACATTTACCGGTTATAGATCTAATAAGGGTCTTCTATCCTGATTATATGAAGAATGCTTACTACTCAACTAACAAAACGCATGAATGAAAAAAACTATTGCTCAAGCATTTGTATAAAAATTCTCACTGAATTTTGACTAGAGGCAAAGATGAGGAAATCCCAACTACTTTATCAGTAGGAAAAGGATCAATTGTGTCATCCATGCAATGGAACATTATCATCCATAAATGTGAGTTAAATATTGTTGCCACGACCCATAGCTGGCGCGAAAGGCTCCCCGAGTGGAGGCTACAGGAGTCTAAAGACAGACAACATACATCTAAAAAAGCGGGAGCCAGGTTGGGTACAGCTTTCAGCTTGAGAGGCAGTGACCCCAATTCTAGCACCTTGATATGTATTTTAGGTTTGGTTTGCAATGCAGCAATAAGAATGTTGCAAAGTGAAGGAGGGCTGTAGGCATTAGCTGTTTTGCTGCTGTCAGGAACATTTGAAGGTTCCAGAATTCCAAAACCCAGCTATCGTTTTCTGTTATCTGCTTCTAGCTCTGCTAACACGTGAAGGCTTCCGCCTCGGGATATCTTGCAGAAAACTCTCCACATACTGTTGAACATAATTTGGATTGATGTTGGAAACAATATGCTAAATGAAAGACTCTAGACACAAGAAGTGTCATCATTCCATTCATGTATGAAATACTAAATATGGCTAGAGCAATAGAAACAGTATGTGGTTGCTAAAGAATGGGGTGGGGGGGGTGAAATGGAGGATGATTGTCTGATGGATATGAGTTCCTTCAGGAGAGGGACAAGGGAATTGAAAATCTTGAGAAACTTGCTGGCATTTGCACAATGTTGTGAACATACTGAATGTTACAGAATTTTACACTTTGATATTGGTATTTAATAGGTGAAATTTAACTAAAACGTAAAGAATAATCTAAATAGGTATATAATATCATAATGCTGACTTGTAAAACATTTTAAGTCCCAATATCAAGTATTAACTCACACACAGAAAAACACAATATTGTTTGACACTAAAAAAATCGACATTAAAATAATTATCAGAAAATACAATAAAACATTTTATAATTGACTTTAGAGATAATAAGTATAGGTTGGTGTTTGCATTCTTTATAGTTTTCATAATTTCCAATTTTTCTGTCTTTAGCATCTATCATTTTTAAACCACAAGAATGTGCTATTTTAAAATATGGATGCCATATCTGGTATATATAAACCATGCAAGTGATAACATAAATGAGACAAAAATAAAGTTTTAATCTACAAAACCAAATTTGAGTTGAACCAGTCAGGTAAAGAGGGTCAACATTAGAATGAAGGATAAAAATGAACATTTTTAGTGTCACCTTATGTTAGTATAAACTGTTGATTTATGACATTTTACAAGTGAAAATGATATTGCAATGTTACTTCAGTAAAGATCCCTATGTAAAAGAAGGACATAATAAGGAAGATGATGTATTTTGAACTCTATAAGAATATTTTGTTTAAGTTCTTCTGGAATAAGATTTTACTTAACATACAAAGGTGGATTTCTGTTTATATCTACTGGCTGTTGTTCAGAGACACCTAAGTAAAGAAGTAGTGACACGAACAAGAGAAAGTTTTAATGATATGGACTTAAAGTCATTATTCATATATGATTCACCTGATTGAGAGAGCCTCATTTATTTCCAATAATTTTTAATAATATATGGCTTACAATGCTTTTGAAAGAAGCCTATTATTGTCCCTAGAACATATGTAAGACCTTATCAGATTGTTAGTTCAGTAAATTATTGTGAAACGACAACTGGGAATTGAGGGGTTTTGCAAAGTCTTTAGACCTTTGATATTTACTAAGTGACCTCAGGGAACTGGCTTCATAGGTGTGCACATAAATCCAGAGTCCCATTTGAGAGGTGCTCAAGAGGCAGAGTTCAAACCACAAACAGCTCAACTGGATGATATTTATGAATAGATCACTGGGATTTTCTAACATGCTATTACTAATCAGTGTCATCCTCACCTTGTGCGTTCCCTGTGCTCATGGAAAAGGTAAGCTGGGCACAGATCTCAACTTCAATTTCCCTCTTAAATGAAACTTCCTGTGTCTACTGTCTTCTGTCTATGTTTATTAATGTGTTGACTGTGGGCGCATATAATCTATTGTGGGCTCATAATAGAAAAAAGCTTTATAGGAATGTGTCTCATATCCAACAAAGAGGAAAGTGAATTTGTTTCCCTTATTACCTGACTTCCATAGCAGAAAATGAGACTCAACACTAATTACGAATATCTGTGAATATACTAATCTAACTTTAGGAAATGCATCATAAGAAATGATAAGTCCTCGCCTCAAAATAGATGTTTCTCATTTTAAATACAAGGGAAGCTTTTAAAGCAGTGGATACTTTCATACTCTTTCAAGAGGTAATGTTTTTTCAGATTCATGTGTTGAATCTCAGTAAATAAAAATTATCAAATACACAGTTTTATAATTTCATTATACCTTAAGAAAACTGTTAAAAGTCAGTAATATGATGACCACTTTTAAAATTCACAAAATGAGCATTAGCAAAATATAATCTTTATTTCAACAAAGAGTAGACTATGTTGTCTATTTTGGATGATACTATAATAAGCTTTAATGTTTATATCTGATTCAGTGACAAAATGAATGACAAATCAATATGTCCATAACACAAACTCTAATTTGCTGTGGGCTGATATATTTTTATCTTTATGGTAAACTATGTTATTTTATTATCTTTTGTAGGAAGGTCATTATTGTATATTAAAAGTATATATAAAAAGATGTTGTTTCTTTAACTTATCTTTTTAAAAAACGTTTTGAAATTTAAAAAACCATTTAAAAACAATTTTAAAAAATACTTTTACTTAAAAGCAATTTGAAAAACAATTTCTGATAACTTTTCGCATGTATGGATGTTTAATATTTTATTTACATAATTACACTTTTATCCTTCCCTTTCCATCTTTATAAATGAATCACTGATGTGTTTTTTAAAGTTTCATTCTGGTCTAAAAGCGGAAAGTATGATTCAATGAAATCTCTTTTAGAGTAATAGAGATGACATGCCTTTTAAAATGAGCAAAACATCCTTTCTGTCACTGAGTGTCTTTTACCTCTTATAAAAAGGACACAACCATCTTATCCCAGAAGATAGGTGACTCAAGTGTCAAAGTTCTGTCAGGAAAGCCCATAAAAAATGATCTCAGACACAAGATAAAATCAGCCCAAGCAGTTGCAATCACACTGTGCTGTGGTGCACTCTGGATTTGCCACTTTCCTCTGTTAACCAAGGGAATGGAGTTTGGAGTTGCGGAGACTTGGTCAGGCTTCTCTCCACAGACGTCCAAAGTTATTCAGAAACATTTCTGAGAATCTGAGTCACAAAATCACAGATTATTGACCACTAACAGAGTCAAAGGTACCACCAGTTCCAGGTTTCTGGCTCCTGGTTCTAAGGTAAACACCCAGTACTTTTAGGGAAAACGACAGAGACAAGGAAGGTATCGATTTTGTAAGAAGACTTTCAGTTTTGTTCTCCCTTCTCTCCCCTCTCTCTCTGAACAAACTCAAAAGAAACTTACATTGCTTTTTTTAGTATTCACAGTAAGGCCTTGTGATTCTTCCAGTAATAAAAAATGGACATCTCTATGACGAAAAATACATACAAAACATACCATCCAGTATCTGTAGGAAAAGAATATAACTATTACTGAGATTGAAATTTTGTGTCCTGTACACAAAGTTCTTGGGGTCGAAAAATTTGCACACAAAGTGGATTTAGGTATCATACAACTGTGTAGTCTTCTAGAAGACATTTCCTACACAATGGAGTAGAAAATTGCACAGATATTGACTGATGAAGTATTTTATCCTAAATGTCCCAGAGTGTCTTTGTTCTGGAGATTAATTGATAAGAAGTTATTATCTTGAGCCACCTAAGTTAAACAGTATTTTTGGCAATCTTAAATATATAATTTAGAGTTCATATCAACATTTCCAAGTACAAAGGATCCTTGAAAAATGTTATTTTGTTCAATATCTTATGGTTATACTGAAGAGAATAACACCAGCCTGGCAGATATTGAATAAAATGACCTCATACAAAGACTTGCTTCTATATACATCATTTTACTTCAAGTTACAGTCTCCAAGAACTTTTCAGATACATTTAAGAGAGAAATAAGGATGGTTTCATTCATCCATTGAATATAATGAAATGAAAGAAATTGATAAACCCTAAAAAAGAACTCATGATGATGCCTGCCAGGGGCATGTGAGGGGGAATGGAAATATTAGAAAAGTTGGGGATAGAGGACACTGGAACTCTGCTGGGGGGTGTGGTGTGATACATAGATTGAGATACAATGTCAATATACAAACATGAATAAATAATCTTTAAAAAGAGGAAAATTTTGACCTATACAAACCAACCTTAGAAAACAAGTAGAATCATGAATGAAAAAAACCTAAACATTCACCTAAAGGAACTAGAAAAAAAATTTTAAAAAGAAGCCAAAATCTAGTAGTAGTAAAAACATAATAAAACAGAGCACAAATCAATGAAGTATACATCAAAAAGATTGTTCGAATCAAACAAGAGTTGGTTTGTTGAAAAAACAAACTCAACAAGTCACTAGTAAAGCTCACAAAAAAGTGATGTGAATACAATATGAAATAAATAAAATCAGAAATGAAAAAGCGATCACAATACATGCAGCGGAATACAGAGGATTGCAATTAAATACTATAGAAAATTTTATGGCAAGAATTTGGCTTACCTAGATAAATGGAACACAATCTTAGAAAATAGAATGTTCCTAGACTGTCAGCAATAAAGAGAAATTATGAAAAGATAGATCACAAGTAAGGAACTTGAGACAATATTTGAAAATCTTAACCCAACCTACCTCAAATAAAATCCCTGGAACAAATAGTTTCTATGGTAAATTCTACCAAACATTCAAATGAGTTAGTACCAACCTTTCTCAAACTGTTGCAGAAAATTGAAAAAGACTGGCTTTAAAACATATTTTATGAGGTCAACATTACACTGATTGCAAAACTGGACAAGCATATCACCAATGAAGAATACTACAGACCCATATCCTATTGAAAGCACATGAAAATGCCTTACATGAAAGGGATATTTTATAATAGTATCAACAATTTTTTGAAGCAAACTTGCAACTAAAGTGAGAGTGGGATGATCTATCAAACGAAAAGAACTGCCATCCAAGGAATCTTTAACATGAAAATTACATGAATGAAAGATAAAGTCATTCTTGGGCAAATAAAAGTTAAATGAAAATGATCCTTATGAGTTCTGTATTACAAGAAATGCTCAAAGTAGGTCTTCTTTAATGAAAGGACATTAATTAGTAATTAGTAGTGTGAAAATATACAAAACACTGCATGGCACAAATACTAAAGGGTTACATGACATTTCTACGACAGTTATAAAATATGGTACTTTATCAGAAATTGAATATTGCAAATTTTTCCATTATCAAGATTATAAAAGTAGTGGAAAAACTATGAAAGGATTTATAAATCATCATTTTTATAAATTTAGATAGACTGGGTAAAGGGATAGCACACTATAGGCTTCTGGTCAAATCTTGCCTGCCCTCTTTCATTGTATCAAAGCCATAATGATTAGTTTATGTATTGTTTATGGCTACTTTGTACTAGAAGAGCGAATCTGTGTCGTTGTTTCAGATCCTGTTAGCTAGTCCTTAACTTAAAAGATTTTCCAAACCCTGCACTAGGTACGCTATTACAGTGAGAAAACATATTCCAAAATCTGAGGTGCCCAATAAACTATGTTTTATTTACTATTCATGCTCACCTCCACTGTAGATCCAAAGGGACGCTGCTCATTCTGCTAATCACAGGAATCAAGGGATATAAATATCATCTTTATGTGACTTTCTCTAATGATTTTTAATAATTTCTTAAAAGTGACTCTGAGTGTTTAAAGCCTCACTTAGTTCCAAAAGTGTTTTTACTAACATATCTTGATATAATATTTTAAAGATTCAGATAATTTCTGTCACTCTCTAACTTGAATGATGAGTTATTTCCAGGTTTTCATTTACAAATGACTCTTCCATTAATTTTTCTTGTTATATGATAAGAATCTTCATGAAAGCATTTATTGTTTGCTGGTGTTTTTTATGCTCTTTCTTTTAGAAACATGTTCAAGATGTAGTCCAGATTGCATAAAGAAACTTTGGAGCTAAATATGTAGATCTAGTCAGGTGATATACATTTGAGATTATCATCAGATAAACGGTGAGAATAAATTATTCTGCCACCTAACACATTTACATAATTAGATGTTGGAAGAGGAGTAAGTGGAAAAGTACGTAGAATAAAAGGAGATCCCAGAGAATCAGGAGGAAAAAAAGTAAAAATTAAAGTTTTAATAGATAGGAGACAAGAAAACAAAAGAAGAGAAGGTAGGATAAGTTGATTTACAGTGAAGACTACAGAGGCGGTCTGGATGGACTCTAATTCCAATGACATGGTTTCCTCAACTTATCACAACAACAATCAAGATTTTTGAAGTCTGTTCTCTCTTCTTTGTCTGTAAAATGTTTTAATGCTTATAAATGCTCTAATATTTCAAAGGATTGTTTATTAGACTGAATTATTCATATAAATTTCTTGCTACATTGTCAGCTATATAAGGAACTTAAGGAAACTGCATTCTAAATACATTATTATGGTAGCTGGAGCAGTTAATTTGGTTTGTATATTTGGTTGATGTGTCCACTAAAAGTCTGTAAATCTATATAGAGACTAAAAATAAGTGTAACAAGATGACTTTGGATGAAATAGACTGGAAAAATCTTATATAGAATCTGCTGAAGAAAAATGTTATGTAGGAAATTATGTATTGATTGTAGTATTAAAAAAAAGCATGGGTTGGGGGAGTCTGCACCGTTTAGGTTCAGGTGACTGAGTTGCTGCTGCAACAGTTTGAGTCCTGTGCCTGGAGAATAAAACAAAATGAAAAACTAAATAATATTTTTTTAAAGAAAAAGTGTAACAAGAAGGAAAGTAAGCTGGCAGATAGCAGAAAGAATAGGGGAAGAAGCATTTTATTGTATTTTTAGTAGTTCACAATAGTTGTTTCCCTTTGGACAAAGACTCAAACCCAAGTTACATAACTGGTGGCTACTTCAGAGGTGATTGATTTAACCACACCAGGTGTGCCATAAATACGTTCTGTAAAAAAATGATGGGAAACTTTAGAACATACTGCATGCTGAAGATAGTATTGTAGAGAAGGAGGCAAGCAGATACTGGAGACACAAGATAGATGCTTCCCTGTGTAGGTGGAGGGGATGGGAACTACAATCCTTTGAAAGTATTATACTCTGGTGGCAATGGGGTTACTTCTATCTTTTTAACAAGAGGAAGGAAGGGAAATTGCACTGCAAATTTAATGTTGGAAAATTTTTCTTTGAAATATGGACGAGGTCATGTGACTTTGAATGTTGCATGAGAGTAGGAGGGAAGAAACACAGAGTTAAAACAGATTTCCAGTGGAGACTGGAGAGACACACATAATGTGTTCAATTCAGAGATAGTTACACTTACTAAACCGTGTTTAGGGTGCAGTTAAATTTGATTCATTCAGATTGTCAACAGTGTTCTATTACGTGCTGGGAATAGGTTAAGAGAGAATGGCAAAATATATAAACGTTTGTCGTGAGAGCGTTCATTCTAGTATGAAAAAAAATTAATAAGCCAAATAATAGGCCAAGTTAGTTAAAATATTTCTAATATACTTTACACATAATGTTGTTTAAAAATGACCTCAAGGGAAATGACTTCCAGATGCCAACTTGACAGGAAGCACTTTCAGGAGTTTTAGGTTCCTCAATACCCTTATAGTGATGAAAATAGGGGAAAATAATCATCTTTCCTCTATAGTGTGTTTCTAGAGTAAGTTGAGTATTATAAAAAATGTTTCTATCTTGTAGGCTGTTCCTTTGCCATACTTTTGTCTAAATAGAGCAGACTATTTGAGATATTTTTACCCTTGAACTAGATGTAATTTCTTGGTTGCTAATTTCTTCAGTGCCTATCCTAGACTATATATATATATATATATATATATATATATATATATATAGTCTATATAGACTATATAGAAAGAAAAATGAGCAGTAAGTCATTACATTTGAAACTTATATCTGAACTCTCCAGCCAGATACAATTCTCCAGTCTTTTACAATCTCTTCTTTGCTTTTATAGTATGTTGAGACTTTTTACTTCTACTTAGCAAAAGGAGTAAGTAGAAATGTTTCCACCTCTTCTTGTCAAACACAATCAGCAATTCTCCCTAGTATTAAACATACACAATTCTATGATTTTTACTAAAAAAGCTATGACTTTTATAATAAAAATGAAAATCAGTAAAAACTTAAAAAGATATTCAGTAATACTGCTGTATACATGACCTTTTTTATCTTAGCTTTATCTTAGCTATCCATCACAACATATACTTATTAAAAACACTTTTAAATGGTAGAATTCTGCAAATGACACCTTTTTCATATTTTGTGTGTGCTTTTATGTGACTGAAAGGAAGAGCTTACCATCTGACTTGTGGTTACTTTTCTGGAAGAAAAGAAAATATATTCCATCAATCATTTCTCTTATAAGAAAACATAAGTCTTGGTTTTACATATTTTGCTATATTTTATTTGCTTAATTTTAAATAAAAAATTGAGTTATGCTAAATTTGTTGAAATTTTCCCTAAAATTAACAGATTTACTTCCATTAAATAATATCATACTTTTCTAGACTCTAAAGGAAATTGTAAGACTCCTCCACCTATAGACAACGGAGACATTACTTCACCCCCGCTACTAGAATATGCTCCAGGATCATCAGTTTTGTACCAATGCCAATTCTTGTATAAACTTCAAGGAAACAAGAAAATAACATGCCGTGATGGACAATGGTCAGAACCACCAAAATGTTTACGTAAGTATTTTGATACTTTCATGGAGCCTGAAAAAAATCAATGTAATATTATCATGCATTACTATTTAAAAGAGAATTTCAGAGGTTCATCAACAACCATTCTGTGAGTATTTAATTACCAAATATTAAAATTTTAAGGTCTCAAAGTTTGAAGTTCTGCTTCAACAGCAAATGAAACAAGTCTCTTTATTGTAAGTTTCTAATTGCTAACATGATAGTATCTTTGTTTATTATATTTAATTATCGAACTATGAACATAACACCCCAACTGTAAATCATTAATTATTTTAAAATTTTTAAATCTACATGATGGATCTTCAATCTGTTGGCTTGAAAAAATGTTTCATGAATAAATTCTTGTACGAGTGTAGATTCTCCTTGAAAGTCTAAAATTCTGTAGAAACTCTTTATACACAATTTACTGTTTTATGTTCTTTTTTGCTTCTGCTTTCAGAGCCATGTGTAATATCAAAAGAAAT